>PVJC01034878.1:0-18567 GCA_004026665.1 Murina feae
CTCTACCCAGATGATATCAAAACGAATTGTTCCTGCCTACCAGGCGTCCTATGGCTTAAAAATATGGCAAGTCGGCAAAATGTCCGAAATTGCTTTAAAGTACAGGTTTTCAAAGAAAGTTTACTTTGCTCACATCCACGCTACTTGGAGTCCTCATTAATGCTCTTACAATTCTAAAGAAATAAATTTGTTGAATCCCAATCAGTGGGGTTAAGAATGTGAGCACATAGCGCGCTCATTGTCTCGCTGATTACCTATTCTCCACTGAGAATATTTCTTTTTATGATTTTAAGGGAAATTATGGAACAATGCATTTAGGAAAGAAAGGTAGCAATTGTACCAGGAATGCCGAAAGAAAAGCTGAAAACTCCCATTGTCAAGTGTGATTGAAAGGACCTCACGCACAGGCAGTGTCCCCACAAGGAAACAGGGCAACGGAAAGGCATCGGACACGTGGAGGAAGTACAGGGCGGGGAAGCGAGAGAGAGAAAAGCCTCAAATGAGCAGCAAGCCACGAGCAATGTGACAGAAAATCACGCGTGCACGGCAGTGACCGTGATCTGCCCTGGACTAGCCAGTTACCTGCTTCCAAAACACGCAAACAATCGGAGGCGTGCGTCTCCATACACGGCATCGAGTAGCAACTGATCTTTCTGTGGTATTTAACACTGCCCCGCATTCCGTGCGAGTTCTCTGGGAATTTGACTAAAAGGATAATACTTCAAAGTCATGCAGAGACTTCATTAAAAGCTGGACAAATACAGAGCGATTGCTCTGATAACTGAGCAGAAAACAGACATCAGAGTGAAATCTATGCAACATGTCAACTGTCTGGCCCTGGGGCCACCCGACAGCAGCTCTGCGCTCAGCCCACACTCCTCGGCAGGTCTGAGCCTGTGTTTCCACCCTCCACTCCTGTCATGAATTGTGAAGGGGCGCCCTCTGGTCCTGGGCCCTCTATCCCACAAGTGTGTGTCGTAGGTTGTAATGTGTCTCCAAAACAGACATATTAAAGCCCTAGCCCCTGTCCCTCACATGTGGCCTCCTAGGAAGCCAGCATTTCACGGGTGGATAACATGATGCCCTGCTGGGCTGCAGCAGCCTCGGTCCAGTCACCGGGGGTCCTGGGAAGGGAGAAATGAAGGTGCAGAGACGCACACCTGGGGAAGAAGCCACGTGAGGATGCAGGTGGATGTGGCTGGGATGTGTCCACAAGCCAAGGAGTGAAGGCCAAGGGTGGACGCCCATCACCAGAAGCTGGGACCAGGTGAGGAACCACCCTCCCCTGGCCTGTGTGGTTGTTCCTGGCAACTCCATGATCACAGACCTGTGGCCTCAGCCTGTGACGGAATAGGTTTCTGTGGTTTTAAGTCACCCAGTCCATGGTGCTTCCTTATGGCAGTGCCCTGAAATGAATGCTACATATTTATCTTTCTGTCCAATTATTCATCCATTCACCCATCCATCCACCCATCCACCCACCCATCCACCCACCCATCCATCCATCCACCCACCCATCCATCCATCCATCCACCCATCCACCTACCTACCCATCCATCTATCCATCCATCCACCCATCCATCCATCCACCCATCTACCCACCCACCCACCCATCCATCTATCCATCCATCCATCCATCCATCCATCCATCCATCCATCCATCCAGCCATCCATCCATCCACTTAATTCCTGTGAGAGACATGGAGAGTGTCTCTGCAGGGTGACCTGCCCCTCATCACCGTCACCTCTCTGCCTGCTATCCCTCCGGGAGCTCCCCCACCCCAGCTGCTCTGAGGGGTGAGCGCAGCACCTGCTCAATCGCAGCCTATGAGGAGTCAGAGCCCTTGTAGGAATAAAGCCAGAGTTACTGCGAAAGCTCTTCCTGCGAGTGTGCTGAGCTGAGACCAGCCTGATGGACAGGCACAGTTTCCAGGGAGGAGCCACGGGGAGCTGCACATCCGGGCATCACCCAGGATGGACCTGTGAGTCCAAGAAAAGAGGCTTCAAGGCTGGAGGATGCCACCCAGTAGCTCCCAGAGCTGCATGGCCCAGGGAGGTGACAAAACTGCAGAAGAAGGACTGAGTGGAGGTGGAAATGCTAGTTCCCGCCTTCCTCTTCCTTCTGCCTCAGTGAGACCTGTTGACCATCCCCTCGGCCCCTCAGCAGCAGTGACACCCACATCGCTGCCTGGTTACCCTGGGCTCCATCTTTTCTGAACTCTGTTTACAAAACATCCTAGAGCACATGGTGTTTCACCTTCACCTGACCTCCAGCCTAGGCCAGGCCGCTCAACCCAACTTCACCATGACCTCTACCCTCTCAACTTCACCATGACCTCTACCCTCTCAACTTCACCATGACCTCTACCCTCTCAACTTCACCATGACCTCTACCCTCTCAACTTCACCATGACCTCTACCCTCTCAACTTCACCATGACCTTTACCCTCCCAACTTCACCATGACCTCTACCCTCCCAACTTCACCATGACCTCTACCCTCTCAACTTCACCATGACCTCTACTCTCCCAACTTCACCATGACCTCTACCCTCTCAACTTCACCATGACCTCTACCCTCTCAACTTCACCATGACCTCTACTCTCTCAACTTCACCATGACCTCTATTCTCTCAATTTCACCAAGACCTGTGTTTTTTTAAAAATGTATTTTATTGATTTTTTACAGAGAGGAGGGGAGAGAGACAGAGAGTTAGAAACATTGATGGGAGAGAAACATCGATCAGCTGCCTCCTGCACACCTCCTACTGGGGATGTGCCCTCAACCAAGGTACAAGCCCTTGACCGGAATCAAACATGGGACCTTTCAGTCTGGAGGCTGATGCTCTACCCACTGAGCCAAACTGGTTAGGGCATTCACCAAGACCTTGAGTCTCTCAACTTCATTTGAAACACAAGCAGGGAACTAGGAAACTATTTTCTACTACTTGACAGAGAAAATCTATTTATAGTTTCTGACTTGATGCTACAAGAAAATAGTCCTTAACAAACACTGTTGATGGTCATATTTTGTTGGAAATATTAAGCGATTTTCAATTTATGCATCACCTTTCCAGGTCTGATTGTATTCGGTGAAGTTATAACCTGTCACAGCTTTCTGCTCCTTCACCTACTTCCACATGCACACCCAGTATGTTCCACAGGGAGCAGCTCTCCTGCGGACCTGTGTGAAGGAGGCTATGTAGAGGTGGAGGCTGCTGCCATGCGGGCACAAGCAGGCACAGAGGAGAAGAGGTCCCCATGCCCCCAGGAGGAAATGACCACACTCTAATTAAGTGGGAGGCAGAGAAAAAAGGGCACGAGCTAAAAACACAAGACCCTTTTAGCACAAAGCTCCTGGGGACAGTTACATCAGAAATGCACCTCAGTGCTGAGGCCTAGCAGGAGGCAGCAGCCACAGCCTTAATAGAAGGCAGCTTCTTCTCCCTCAGTGCAGCCTGAGGGAGGTGCAGGCATGCCCGGCAGGAGCCTGCACTGGGCCTCCTAGTGCCCCCTGCCCACACACCTGGGTCAGCTTTCAGATCTCATGGAGCAAGAGCTACCAGATGCACCTCAAAGGCTGGGCAGCCCTTTCACATCAACAGGACAATCACAAGGAAGTCCCTCAGCCCAGCTCCAGGCCCCGGCTCAGAGAGGTGCTGTGTTTGCACACCTGGGCACACACCTCTTCCAGCCTCAGGAGTGAAATGACACTCGGCCCTCTTCTCCAAGGTTCATTCCTGTGGCTTCAGTTCCCTGGTTTCAGTCAACCAAGATCGGAAGACATTAAATGGAAATTCCAAATAAATAATTTGTAATTTTTATTTTATCTTTTTTAATTTATATTTTTATTGATTTCAGAGAGGAAGTGTGAGGGGGAGAGAGATAGAAACATCAATGATGAGAGAGAATCATTGATTGGTTGCCTCCTGCACACCTCCTACTGGGGATCGAGCCCACAATCCAGACATGTGCCCTGACCAGGAATTGAACCTGGGACTCTTTGGTCCACAGGTCAATGCTCTACCCACTGACCAAAACAAGCTAGGGCAACAATTCATAATTTGTATTTTTATTTTAAAATATATTTTATTAATTTTTTACAGAGAGGAAGGGAGGGGGATGGAGAGTCAGAAACATCGATGAGAGAAAAACATCGACCAGCTGCCTCCTGCACACTCCCTTTTGGGGGTGTGTCCGCAACCAAGGTACACGCCCTTGACCGGAATTGAACCTGGGACCTTTCAGTCTGCAGACCGACACTCTATTTGCCACAGAACCACACGGGCTGGGGCAAATTCATAATTTTTAAACGGCACATCGGTCTGAGTAGCATGATTAAATACCGCCCCCCCCCCCACACACACACACACACTGACTATCCCAGGATGGGATTCATGACCTTTTCCAGCTTCTCCAAGCTGCACATGCCCCCTGCGTGTTAACAGATTGGTTACGAGGTAGATAGATATACAGTGAGAGAGATCACAGTCACAAAGCTTTCATTAGAGTGAATTGCTATAATCTTCTGTTTATTAGTATCAATCTCTTAGTGTGCTTAATTTATAAAATTAGACTTTATAACATATATGAAAGTATAGGGGGAAAATATAGAGTTTGGTACCATCCACGATTTCAGGCATCCACTGGGAGGTCTTGGAACGCATTCCCCAGTGATAATGGGGGATGACTGTCTCTCTCTTTCCTCCTCCAGAACGCACTGAGGTGCCAGCGAGGGTTCTGCAACGGCTGCTCCCACTCGGCTCCTCACCCTGCCTCGCGGCATAGCAGCTGGCTGCCCCCACCCTTAGAGTCAAGAGCATAAGCGACTTGCTTTCCAAGGTTCTCTGGGAATGAGGCTCAGGGCTTTCTATTTTACTTAAACTTCCATGTTCACACTCATTTTACTCCGTCCATCATTTCACATAATTCTATGTTACGCACATATGACACATGCTATGCAGTTGTGTATAATGTGGGGCACAAATTCTTATTTCACTGGTGTAAGGAAGCATGTGCAGAAAGGTGCGGAGTCTTCTGTAGTTTGGAGAGAAATGACTCAGGTTTGAAATCTGAAGCCATGTTATGATGAGAAGAGCTGTGTTTTGCTACCTCTGTCCGGGGAAAGGAAACAATGTCGACTTCCGATCTCACGCTCCCAGCCCCCGTTAATCCCTCTGGGTGCATCACATCCGACCTCCAGAGAATCCGAGGGGTGGTCCACCCTTCGTCCCGTAGTCTAGGAAACTGACCAGTAAACATGGGTCTCGGGCCTCAGTGTCAGCTCTGTGGAAATCTCCAGTGACGACTCAGGTTGTATCTCTAAGGGTATATGTTCCCTGTTTTCATGTTTAATCCAACCCCAGGAATCAAATAATACAATAAAGAATGAAATGAGTTCAGAGGGCTCAGCATTGTATGCCCAGGGCCTTTGGTCCCACGCAAACCGCAGAGCTCAGTTATCCTGAGATGAAAGGAAGGGAGAGAGAAACGTGAAAGGTTCCCCAGCTCAGTCACAGGGACACCTCATAGCCACATACTAAGGACATGACATTAACTTACGGGTGGAAAGGACACAAAAGGAAGAGAAGATGGAGCCCTTTCCATTCAGACTCAAACCCAGTTAACGAGGCAGAAGAAACACTGGACGCCATGAAAGAACAAGAGGAAACGGCCGGTAGGGAGTGTCACAGACCTCGCAGGGACAGCACCTGGGGCTCCGGACATGACAGGAGGAGGGAGGGGCTGGGTGAGAGGAAGAGCATGGAAGGCCTGGGAGTAGGAACAAGAGGAGGGTACGCGGAAAGTGGGCCCCACCGGGTGTTGCAGGGGGCAAGCCTGCGGAGGTGGTCAGGTGCCCCCACCTCTGCTGAGGGGTGCATGCGTCTGTCCTGGGAGCTGGGGCTGAAGGAGAGGGAGGCAATGGCTCTATGTAGGTGATTTGCCAATGAGAGGCTCCCTGCAGCCACAGTACTCGCTGTTCTCAACACGGCGGGCGCATAGGATCATGTGCACAATGTCACAAAGAAAAAGCATCCTATTCCCAACTTACAGACTTCTCCTTCCGGTATCTATATTCCCAATGTGTCCACAGGTACATTTGGAAAAGAAAAAAGATTTGTAGGTGATGTGACTGCATCTTCAGGAAACCCAAGTGGTCACAACCAGACCACTTTTAACCCTAATGAGCCAAGTACACTGATGAACAGAAATAGACCCAGAGCCCTGACCGGTTTGGCTCAGTGGATAGAGCGTCGGCCTGCTGACTCAAGGGTCTCAGGTTCGATTCCAGGCAAGGGCATGTATCTTGGTTGTGGGCACATCCTCAGCAGGGAGTGGCAGGAGGCAGCTGATTGATGTTTCTCTCTCATCGCTCTTTCTAACTCTATCCCTCTCCCTTCCTCTCTGTGAAAAGTCAAATAAAAGTCAATAGACCCAGAGACACAGATGCATGGATGGATTGTGAGACCTCAGAGGGAAGGTGGGGGAGGGTGGTTGGGTGGGTGGGTAGTTGGGTGGGTGGGAAGAGATCACCAATGGCCGGTGTGCATATATGCATCACCCAGGACACAGACAATGGGGTGGTGAGGGTCTGGGGGAGGGGAGATAGGCTGGAAAAGGTTAATGGGGGGAAAGGGGACCTATGGAACCCTTTCAACGATGAAGATTTAATAAAAAGAGTAAAAAATTAAATTAAATTAAAAATTAAAATAAAAGACAATAACATAAAAGCCAAGAGTAACTGCCCTCCTGGGTGGCTCCCTTGGTTGGAGCTTCGTCCTGTTCATTGAAAGGTTGTGGGTTTGAACCCAGGTTGAGATGTGTGCGTGAGACCACTGAGCAAGTGGTGCCTGGAAGAGGGAGGCTCCTCAGACCTAAACACACTTCAGGTCTCGCCCATGATGCCAGGCCCATTCTCATTGAGTGAGAATGGATCTCCCAGCTTCCTGTCCAGTCCCTGGTCTCTGAGTCATAGGGCCACTTCCCTGTGTTCCCCAGAATGCACTGCTCAGAAACCATCTATACTAATAATAGAGAAATATGCAAATTGTCTGGGACGCTGTCACAGTAACAGTAATGACCAAACAGCAGGGTGACTAGGCCGGCAGGGAGGTTAGGAGGGACGACCAAACCACTAAACAGCAGGCTGTGTGGGGTGACCAGGCCGGGGGGGGGCAGTTAGGGGCAACCAGGTCAGCAGGGGGGTGGGGGCAGTTAAGGGTGACCAGACCAGAAGGCAGAGGCAGTTAGGGGTGATCTGGCTGGTGTGGGGGGGCAGTTAGGGGCAATCAGGCAGGCAGGTAGGTGAGCAGTTAGGAGCCAGTGGCCCTGCTTGTGAGAGGGATGTCTGACTGCTGTTTTAGGACCAATCCTCAGGATCGAAGATCCCCTGAGAGGTCCTGGATTGGAGGGGGTGCAGGCTGGGCACAAATGTGTGCACTGGCCCTCTAGTGGTTAGATAACCATCCACACTCCCAGCAACCACTCCCCAAAGGGCAACCTCTGACTTACAGGCTAACCACAGTCTTTTTAATTGAGAAAGTCAGGCCTGATATTTGTAAGAAAATAACTCCATACAATAACATGGGCACATCCCATGTCTGTCTTTGAGGTTGTTTTTCTATCTCTAGATGATAGGAGCTGAATGATCAAACACCTTTTGATCCTAAACAAAATGGAACCCATGGCAAAATCTGCAAGAGTGCTTTTCTGGACATCCTCATACATGCTTGCCTGTGTATGAGGAAACAGGCACATGTCACATGATTCTCATCCTGGTCCTGTGGGTAATTTTTACCTTATACGTCAATGCATTTCATAAGACTACACTTGGATATTGACCCAATTTCTGCAAGTTTTCTGAAATAAAGTTGCCATGTGTTCACAACTCTCCAGTACAAGAGCCCGCGCTAGCAGACACCCCTGTAAAAGTTAACCCAGGACTCCTCTGCCCTCTGCAAACATGTCCCTTCCAGCTCTAGCACACGCTGAGCTCCTGAGGAACAACTGTTGAGTCAACTCTACCCCATGCCTTTCACGGGGCTTCCCCTCAGATGTGGTTGGTGCTACACGCAGCATACGCTCGAATGGGTGTGTTCTGTAACCTCAGCAGGTGCCGGACTCGTCCCACTCTGTCCATGACCACATGCCAGCACCAGGCTGGTTTCTTACCCGCGGAAGCTCTTAGCAGGGCTGGGACCAACATGCATATCGTTAAGTCCTCGGCCTGGAGATGTGTGTTGTGCTAGTGGCTTAGACAGAGGGTCATCTATTTCCAACTCTATCATCTATCTATCTATCATCTATCTTTCTATCTATTTATTATCTATCTATGATCTATCTATCATCTATCAACCTATCTAGATAGATAGATATAGTTGAGCAGGGCAATAAAAGATCGATAAGTACTTGCTGGGCAGAAGAGGAGGAGGCAATCTCAAGCTGAGAGGTGTAGACCCTTGTCCACAGGATTGTGAAGATAGTAAGGGACAGCACCCTCAGTGTGGCCTCAGGTCTTAGTGATCAGGGCTTCTCTGGACAGGAGGGGGGCGGTGGACACCAGCCTGCTCTGGGCCAACGTCTATGACATTTGAGGAGAGATCCCGGCACCATGGAGGGAGAAGCAGGGTCAGCAGCAGGGAGCACAGGGAGTGACGGAACGAGGACACTAAGAACTCAGACAGAACTGAACTGTCCGCGCCACAAGGGGACCGAGCGTCCTCATGGAACAGCCACCTGGGGATAGGGAGCGGCTAGAGGGAGGGAAGAAGCAGTAACACTGCCCTCCCAGATGCAGTGAACATGAACCACTGTGTCCCCAGGTGAAGCCATGTTTATGGTCTCTCGATGCTGCTTCCATCAGTTCTAGGAGGAAATGTGTTTTCATTCCGCCGCGCCTCTCCTGCTTCCCTCGGGGGAGGTAGATACAGAACCTGGATGTTCTGTCTTCAGGGAAGCGACCAGGTTGTGGGGACGGAACCTCCACAGGGTTCACATCCCAGCGCCAGTGATACAGAATTAAACAGAAGACTTTGCTACGCCCCCAAGTCAATAGCACCCAGGCTACCGAAACAGCAACAGGTTTTCTTCTAAAATTTAGCTCTGCAAACAGTCCCTTTCTTTTCAACAAGATCACCCACGCCCTCTGCCTTTGCAAGCGGAGGCCAGCTGTGCATGGAAGACCTGGGTTAAGTGAGATGCCACCTTTTCCAGATAAATGGAGACGTTGCAGCGATGGGAGAGATGGTGCTGGAGGAGCCGGGACTGAGGACCTCACCACCACCCTGGCTGCACCCGGGTCAGCCCTCCCGGGAAGGGACCACGGGACTCTGGACAGCTGCGGATGTGGGCACAGTGGGGGCCACGTTTAACATCATGCTTCGCAAATGTGCCCACAGGCCTCTGTCTGCACCTTCTTTATCACAGACACACTGAGGGCCCTCTGGGGCCACCCCTCCCTCATGAATAAGAACAGCCCAGAAGGGCACCTGGACAGGTGACCCTGCCACCCTCCTTCCTCCAAAAATTCCTCGGCGCCTCCCTCTCAGGTTGGGCTTCTGGTCGCTGCTCTGGGCCTTGGACCATCTCCTCATGTGCAGGACACCCCCTCCTGCAACCCCGTCTGAGCTACAGTCCCTGAAGACCGTGCCCATGACGGCCTCATGGTCACCCCTGTTCCTCTGACCTGCCCCCAGTCGCTCACAAACACTGTCTGGAATCTGTGCAAATTAGTGTCTGGTTACCAACAAGGCACCTTTGCATTTGCATAAATTCATGCAAATGTGGTGTTGATCAGCCCAGGGCATATTTATTAAATGCATTTGTTTTGGTTATTTGCAGCATGAGAAGCAAAACCCTCTCCTTTCCTATAACCACAGGGTGAACACACATGCAATGCCGTCGCATGAACACGAATCTCAGGACACAGTTAGTGGGTCAGCTGCTTGGCTTTCCCATGGAAAGAGGGAACTCCAGATGTGGACGGGATTGGGACATTCATGATCCCGATCTCAGAGCCACTGCACTTTGTGATGCACTTCGGGATTTCCCCCAAAGATGCTGCACGGAAACCGAGAATGAAAGGAATGACGCGGGGTTCGTGTGAGACACGTTCCGGAAGAAAACAGCCGGCTTGCAGGGTATACGACTGGACACCATGATACGGTTGTCCAGATGAACCGAGACATAATCTGTTACGACACATGTTTAGGCGGACATGGGAATGGAACCAACACACCCTTCAAGCATCCATTTCCTGAGTTATGAACTTCCCATCAGTGTAAATGTAGGTTAACCAGGTAATCCCTTCCCAACAGCATAACCATGGGTTAACCAGGTAATGCCCTCCCATCAGTGCAACCATGGATTAACCAGGTAATCTCCTCCCATCAGTGCAACCATGGGTTAACCAGGTAATGCCCTCCCATCAGTGCAACCATGGTTAACACGGTAATCTCCTCCCATCGCAACCGTGGGTTAACCAGGTGGTAATCCCCTCCCATCAGTGTAACCATGGGTTAACTAGGTAATGCCCTGGAGTGCTGGTTTCCTCACCCATGGGGTGCACACACGGGCACTGCCTTTTCATGGAGGTAAAGCTCCCGAGAACAATACCTACAGCCAAGCAGGTGCCTCATGCCCTGATTCCAAGCCCTTCCTCCTGCAGAGGAGGAACTACAGCCTCAGGACGCACCTCTTTCTCCCAGAGAGCGGGTCCCAAATATGCATGAGCTGTTCACCATGAATGAGCCTTCAAGCATCGGAGGGGCCAGTGAGCTACCAACACGGAATACATTGGCATGAAAGCATTTAGGAGTAAAACACAGTCCTGGGAATAGCTAACCTCACGTGACTGCTCGTACGGCACACAGCACCTGGATGCTTCGAGGAATTGCTACCAATGCCACATTGAAGCTACACCTTATCATCTAGTTCTACAGCCATCGTAAAGATGCACGTGTGTTAGTTGCTAAGTGAAAACCACACATATGGGAGCATTCACATGATCATTGAGTGGGAGCTTGTGCACCCTAAGAGTATGTATGTCACTTCCATGTTTTCACATGTTTCCAGGTGCTATCATAAATTCCCAATCCCATGGCTCATGCATGTTCATTAAATGGATATGTAACCTGTTTAAGAAAAGAAAATACTGCATAGCTCACTGCCAATTTCGTGAGGATGTTTAAACATTTAAAGTCGGGCAAATGCAGGGCGCTATTGTCACTTACAGCATCTGAGTTTACCGGAGATGGGACTTGCCACCAGGCAAGGCTACAGAACCCAGCACTCTGTGCCTGCAGGGCCTCTGCTATCGTGTTCTCATAGTTCTGGTGTTTTCCTTCCTCTCTCCTGTGGACACGGGGCAGCACCCAGGGCGGGTGAGGTGTGAGAACCAGTGAAGGCGGAATCCTCAGACTGGAGGATACTGTATTCTATGGAAGCCAACTGGGATTCCCTACACATGCTCATGGAAAACTACATCACACAATATGTGTTTGAAAGCAAAGCAAATAAAAGATAAATGTGATAGCCTCTCCTGAGAGGAAAACACCACTAATATTTTCACATCAAAATAGAATTAAGTAGACTATAGTCGATTGCTTGGCGTGGTAAAGGGAAAGGCAGCTCTTACTTCCCAAAACTCTCCAAGGGGACACTCCTCAGTCCAGTGAAAAAGTGAGAGACATTGTCTACCTGGGAGTTGCTTTATTTATTTATTTATTTATCTATTTATTTATTTATTTATTTTTATTGATTTGAGAGAGAGAGACATCAATGGAGAGAGAGAATCATCGATCGGCTGCCTCCTGCACTGGGGATGGAGCCCACAATCCGGGCATGCGCCCTGACCAGGAATGGAACCATTGACCTCCTGGTTCATAGGTTGGTGCTCAACCACCGAGCCACACCAGGTGGGCACATTATTAGTTTCTTTATTAGCAAGAAGCTCCCCACTTTCTCTCTTGCCAAACTGTAATCCAATTTTTCATAAAAGCTCCCAATGGGTAACCCTTCTCATCTCTACACAGGAGTGTGTGTAGATGGTGTATCCAAGGGGCTGTCCTCACCTGCGAGTCCTTGCCACAGCATCTCTCTAACCTTGTCATGGCAAATCTTAACATTAAATTATCTACATCTTGACCATCAGGGTCCCCAATTAGTTCTCAGCTCCTTGAAGGCCAGGAGTGAGTCTGTGTCGCGCCTAATGCCCGCCCAGCGCCTGCCTGACAAGTGGGAGCGGATCCGTGAGATTCCTAATGGGTCGTGTGTGAGCCAACGCACGGGTGCATAAGTGCATGCTACAGGGGAGGGGATGCTGGAAACAGAAATAATAACATTTAAACAAATCCCAAACACAAGTCCACATGCAAAAATAATGCATGTCTAATACATGGCCAGCAGTCACTACAAGGGGACTGGTGAGCATGGAGCGGGGGAGGGGAGGCTGCTCTCTGGGCCAAGCCTAGGCACATGGTGGTCGGACAGTGGGACAGACTGAGGGTGAGCGGCTCTCTAGTTCGAGTCACGGGGAAGAGAGCGCCAGGCAGATGTCTTCTCTCACACCCTATACCCTTGTCTGTACGGGTTTTATTCCCCCACAGGTTACTCAGGGAAATAATGCAGAGACTGGCCAGAAATAAACTGGAATATATTCTGTCCTTCAACACTCAAAGATCCTTTTTTCAGACAAGTTTAGAATAAACCACATTTGCCCATGATGTTCTGGTTTTTATTTTTATGTTCTTATGAAAGAGGAAAATGGTGAGCTGAAGTCCCTGGGCTCGGCTCTGGCTCTGTGTCCGCACACGCACACCGAGATTACTGGCCTCCTTCCTGTCTTCTCCAGGCTGTGGGATCGCACGGGGCAGTAACTGCAGGACAAGACCCAACTTTTAAGGTCCACACCCTCTGCCTTAGAGGATTTGCTATAGGCAACTGTCAATAAATGTATTTAATCCATTTTTATTGATTGCAGATAGGGAGAGGGAAAAGGAGGGAGAAGAGAGAGAGACAGAGAGAGAGAGAGAGAGAGAGAGAGAGAGAGAGAGAGAGAGAGGGAGAGAATGATGAGAGAGAACCATGGATCAGCTGCTTCATGCACACCCCATTCTGGGGATCAAGCCTACAACACAGGCATGTGCCCTGACTGGGAATCGAACCATGACCTCCTGGTTCATAGGTCAAGGCTCCACCACTGAGTGGCACAGGCTGGGCTGCCAATGGAGCTGGTATTTACTTCATATTCTGGAGGCGGATATTCCCTCCCGTGCCTTGGAATGACAGCAGCAACGCCCAGCCTTCCAGACCTCCACCTGCAGAGGCAGGAGCCTGGGTTTGGGGAGTCTCAAGAGGGTAACGTGAGTCTCCTTCACTAAAATTCCAGGGGAGCCGTCAGGGTGGGAATCCTGCCCTTGGCAAGTGGCGGACGTCTTCCAGGTACGTGGCCCCCCGTTCTCTTGTAGATTCCCCGGGAGTGGCTGTTCACTGGGGCAAAGGCACTGTGGACACGCAGGACCCCTGGGTGCAGTGAGTGGTGCCTTATTCTTGCAGCCAATGCCGAGGTTCACAGATGGCGTGTGGGAGTCCCAGTCCCGGGCTCTGACCTTCCTCCCTCACAGGCCCTCACTATGGAGGTTTTCCTACAGGTCGTCTTCGAGGCCAGGAGCCTCAGGAACTCCCCCGGTATCACTGTCACCTTTCTCTCGGCCACACCTAGGGCACAGAGTGTGAGCCTCAAGGTTGAGAGGCCCAAGGGTGAGAGACGGGAAGCGTTTCGGGAGAAGCGTGGACTTGGGTTCGGATGCACTCGATGGGTTTCCACCCTCCATCCTGGACATTCTTCAAACACTCATTTTGTTTTATTTCGGGGCGACGGGGCTCTGCAGGTATCCTCGAGGTTAGCCCAGTGCCCTGGCCCCTGACAGCTGTGCTTGGCGAAGCAACCATATATTCCTGGGTCACACTGTTCATCTTTCTACCAAAGCCCTGGGGTCAGGCATTTCCAAGGAGCTGGTCTCTTCGTGTAGGAGGAGGTCGTCAGACTCAAAGATCCCTATTTTCATTGATCTGCCTTTCTTTGCCAAGTCGGGTTTCAATAATCCACTCCCGGTATGTAAAGAACTTAACAACACACATGTGATGGATTAGGAGAAATGAAAATTAAAATTGACAGGTTGCCTCTCACTTGTAAATTGGGGACACTGTCTATGGGATGAAACCACCCATTGAGGGAAGCTGGGGGATATCTATGACTTATCTATAGCTATATCTATATCTATATCTACACCTGTACCTACAACTATAACTACACCTATACCTATACCTATATCTACCTCTGTATCTATAGCTCTATATCTAAATCTACATCTACATGTACTCCCACACCCACACCTACACCTACATCTATTTGTATATGTATATGTATACCTGTACCTATATCTGTATCTATATCTGTATCTATACCTGTATCTTTATTCAGGGAAATATAAAATTGAAAGGATAAATAAAATCAGCAACCACAAAAGACATTACGCAGGGTATGGATGGAATCTAGCTTTCTCTTAACAGACCTTGCTTTGTAGATTTCACGTAGAATTGCATGACTTATTCTATGTGACATAAAGCACCAGCACATGATGATGAAAAGCACGCTGGGGGCTGCAAGCAAAGAAACCAAGAACCCCAGAAAGCGGTGGAGTTGGGGGCTCAGACTCACAGGAAGGAATCCTGTCAAATGCGCTATAAATGCTACAATTGGATATGCTGACTTAGAGACACAGCCCCCCAAATAGGAAGACCTTAAGGAAATAAATGTTCAACTCTTTTCAAAATATTGTTAATAATTCTTGCCTTGGTATTCTGAGACATTTGCATTTATATGTATTTTAGATATAGATATAGATACAGATATAGATACAGATATAGATAGATATATAGATAGATATAGATATATAGATATAGATATAGATATAGATATAGATATAGATATAGATATAGATATAGATATAGATATAAATAGGTATAGATATGGATACGGATACGGATACGGATACGGATACGGATACGGATACGGATACGGATACAGATAGATATAGATAGATATAGATATAGATATAGATATAGATATAGATATAGATATAGATATAGATATAGATATAGATACAGATTCAGATAGATATATATAGATATATATAAATACAGATAGATATAGATATAGATATAGATATAGATATAGATACAGATAGATATAGATATAGATTAGACATAGATACCCCCAGCTTTCCTCGATGGGCAGTTTCATCCCATAGACAGTGTCCCCAATTTACAAGTGATAGGCAACCTGTCAGTTTTAATTTTCATTTCTCCTAATCCATCACATACGTGTTGGTAAGTTCTTTATATACCAAGAGTGGATTATTGAAACCCGACTTGGCAAAGAAAGGCAGATCAATGAAAATAAGGAAATATGACTGCCTTTTGAAGGCACATTTATTCATATGTATCATCTTATTATACTTTGGGTCCTATTGTACTTTTCAAAAATGAAACATTATTTAAGTATAGTAATTCAAGGGAACAGTAATTTACTGACAGATATTGATTTGGAGGCAACTTAGCATGAATGCAACATGTATTTGTGAAAAATAAGTATTCTACACACGACCTTGCTAGGAGGGGCTGTCCCAGCAACAAGAGGCCATCGCTGACACGGCCGGTGAGTGTTCAAGAAAAGAACAGCATGTTGGGAAGCTGGGTCCTGGGTCCTGGAGGAAAGGGTAACAGATTTTGCAGCCTCTGTGTCTGTGTTACCACTATTGTCCTTCCTGCTGTCACTCCTGATAGTCTCATTATTAGTGTGTGGCTAATACTGGCATTCCCCAGAACCGTATGTGAGCTCAGGAAAGTGTTTAATTTGATAACAAACCCCCTTTAGGAGCCTGGAGACGCTCTGAGCATCTTCTCCTGGAGTGATGCTGCCCTCGTCCATGAGCTCCCGGAGCCAGAGCTGCAAGATCCCCTTCCTTCCCTCTTCCATGTGGACTCAACAGGCTCATGTTCCCCCAAAAGCACCGATGGCTCAGCAAGGCCACGGGGGCTCTGGGAAGAGCTGGGTGGGCACGACCCCCGGGCCAGCTAGGGCGTCCTCAAGGCCGCCTCCACCCGCAGAGCTGCCCACCACTCGGATCGTGTGCATCGTATAGTGTAGTGCTGGGGTCCGCAACGCTGGTCTTCTTGTCAGGTATTCTCTCTGGGAGAAAAGCCAACATCTCCACATGTCCTGACAGGCCCTGGGCTCTCAACCGCTGTCCCCATCGCCAGACCGCACTGCAGCCCTGCTCTTCATGGAGATCGCTTCATGGGGAAGCGATGGGGCCTCACTCTCCTCCGCTTCCAGTGACACTGGAAGGTTCTGTGTTGCTGTCAGTGCATCTCTGTAAAGTGACCACGGGCCTGGGGGGTGGTCGCTGGGCACAGGTGGCGCAGCTCTCGCCTTTCCTATTATTTAAGATGTTGTTAGGGATGTCCCGCTCCCTTTCTGCCTCTCGTGTTCTGAGTTCAAGTCCCGGTCCCACCAATAGATCACCAGGCCCACCGCCCGGGGCTCAGGGGCCTCTGCAGGTCTAGAATATGGACAGAGCTATGGCACCCCAGCTGGCGCCAGCCGTTGGGGTAGGAGCCCCCCTTTATTTTATTTATTTACGTTCATTTATTGATTGAATGTAATGGGGTGACATGGGTTTCAAATGTCCAAGTCAATAAAATGTCACCTGCACCTGCATCCTGACCCATAGCCCCAAGCAAGTCTTTGCCCACCTCCACCTGTTGCCACCCCTTTCCCTGGGGTTGTCACCGCCCCTTGTCTGTGTCTGTGTGTTATGTGTATATGATTTTTTGCTATAATGTTTTAAATTTATATGTGGATCCTAAAATTCATAATGAATATAGAAAGCTTTACTTGCCCAGATTAAAAATAATAATAACAAAGCAAATTATGGCTTCAGTTCTACATCTACTTAGAATAGCCTGAAAGCATGACTCAGTGGGTGAGCATCGACCTATGACCCAGGAGGTCAGGGTCCGATTCCTGGTCAGGGCATAGGAGGCCCGGTTTGTTGGCTTGATCCCCAGTTGGGCGTGCAGGAAGCAGCTGATCCATGATTCTCTCTCATCATAGATATTTCTCTCTCTCTCTCCCCCTCTCCATTCCTCTCTGAAATCAATAAACACATATTTGTTAAAAATTAAATCTAGTTAGAATAAAGACAAGAACCTGCCCAGATGTCCGTATCCCTTCTGACCGGGGCGTAGGTGCCAGGAGAAGGTCTGGCTTCTTTCCCTGTAAGAACTGTTCCACGGTGACCTTTACCCAGTGCATTTGTGAAAAGAGGCCAGACACGGGCTTCTGCGAGCTCGCATGTAGCCTGAACTGCTTTGCCGTGGTTGCTGTCCAGGTTGCCAGTGAGTAAGTTACCAGATGGCAAACATAGCCTCAGGCTCTCACCAGCTCTGTTTCCAGAAGGCAGCATGCGTGTGTGGGATGGAACCTGCATCTGGAGACATCCCGAGGCTAAACGGCCCTCCAGCCCCTCTGGCTGCGCCCTGGGCCCGCAGCGATGCGCTCAGAGGGGCCACAGTAAAGCCACGTCATGTGCGACGAACCCCACTTTAAACATCCTCCAAACACTCACCTCCACGTGGTGGGGGACAGGAAAGCAAAAAGCTTCCTCCCAGCTGCTCTGCCCATGACATTTCAGTGCGTTGCCTTATGGGAGGAGCTACCAGGACAGTTACCGAACCTGAGACATTTCCCCAGCATCACACGAGCTGGTGGTGCTGAGGAGACTTGGGAAAGGTGAAGCGATAAAACCCTAAGTGCACAGTAAGTATAAGTGATGGGATCATCCGGGCTGCTGCCTAGAAAGGCAGCTACAGGGGAAAACAGCCCCACTCTTTCCCCGAATCGCTGAGATATCAGAGGAAAATGGTTTCCCTTTAGTCACTGAATCTCCGATATTGGGGGATGTTTTCGTTCTGTCTCCTGTGCAGGTTTAGGGTGAGACTCATCAGAATTGAAATGGCTGTGACTCTAAAAGAGAAGGTGACATAGCTTTTCACATGGCCTTTCCAGGGTTGGCTTCTGCCCTGGGTTAGGGCTGGGAGCGCCCAGCCCTGAGTGCCCGTGTTTCTAAACCCTGATTCTTGGACCCAGTCAAGGTGCTGGCTGTCCACCGCCAACAGCACCATGTTGCCTAGCACATGCCACTCAGAGGCCCAAGGCACCCTCTGCTGGGGTTGGTCTGGGATGTTCGGTTGTTTCCACAAGCCAGCTCTAGCCAATCAGGCCCCGCGTTGTCCATCCTCCCTGCCCCCAGACAGAGTCACTCTTCATTCAGACCCCTCTCTGTCTCAGTTCTTTAAAAAAATGCGGTCACCAAGCAGAAGAGACAAAAACCCACCTCCTAGCGTGTGTGTCCCTCTGTAGGAACAGGCCCACTGATTTCCTTCAAAGATGTTCGTGTGGAGGATGGACATGGATTTGACAACTTCCCGTGTGCTTTCCGAG
>PVJC01034879.1:0-18547 GCA_004026665.1 Murina feae
GGGAGAGAGAGAAAGAGAGAGAGAGAGAGAGAGAGAGAGAGAGAGAGAGAGAGAGAGAGAGAGAGAGAGAGAGAGAGAAAGAAAGAAAGAAAGAAAGAAAGAAAGAAAGAAAGAAAGAAAGAAAAGTGATATCCTATGAAAGACACATCTTGAAAATGCCTAAAGAAAATTGATCATTTCTTCATGGTGAAGGGACTGGAGTCCATGTTGATGCAAACACCTTGATGGCTGTGGTGACTGGCAGTGGCTGCAGCAGCAGGGTGATGGGGCTGGTGGCTTCTCAAGGGGAGCAGGAAGCAGGCCTAAGCTGTCAGCAGAACACCCCCTGAGGGCTCCCAATATGTGAGAGGGGGTAGGCTGGGCTGAGGAACCTCCCACTCCAGTGCACGAATTTTGTGCACCAGGCCCCTAGTTAAACATAATGGAGGGAGAAGAAAACTGAAGTCAAACTTTACAGAATTGTTTCTATACATGAAAAATGTTATTTCCGGATCCACCACTTAACTTTCTGGAGGAACTTAGGCTAATAAATTACTTAATATTTTGAGGAAACTCCAAACTGTTTTCCATAGTGGTTGCACTAGTCTGAATTCCCAGCAGCAGTGTATAAGGGTACCCTTTTCTCCACATCTTCACCAACACTTGTCTTTTGTTGATTTGTTGATGATAGCCATTCTAACAGTTGTGAGGTGTACCTCGTCCTTTTGATTTGCATCTCTCTGATGACTAGTGACTCTGAGCATTTTTTCATATACCTTATTTTCTGGCATATAAGATGACTTTTAACCCAGGAAAATCTTCTCAAAAGTCAGGGGTTGTCAATGGAGTCAGACGGAGACCACAAGTGTCTCTGGTCAGTTCGTTTTGTGCCGCATATGGTCTCTGTCTGGACTTTTTAACCCAGGAAAATCTTCTCAAAAGTTGGGGGTTGTCTTATATGCCCAGTCGTTTTATACACTGGAAAATATGGTACCTTTTGGCTTCCTGTATGTCCATTTTGGAGAAGTGTCTATTTAGGTCCTTTGACCATTTTTAAATTTATCTCCCTTTTGTTAAGTTGTATGAGTTCTCTGTAGATTTTGGAGGTTAACTCTTATGTGATGTATCATTAGCAAATATATTCTTCCATGGAGTGGGCTCTCTTATTATTTTATTGATGTTTCTTATGCTGTGCAGAAGCTTTTTATTTTGATGTAGTTCCATTTGTTTATTTTCTCCTTAATTTGTATTATCTTAGGAGATGTATCTATAAACATGTTGCTATGAGAGATGTCTGAGATTTTGCTGCCAATGATTTATTCTGGGGTTTTTATGGTTTCATGTAGGGAAGCACAGGAGACTTGGTTGGAACATCTGCAAGGAGAAAAATTCTGGAAAAAATGAGTAGGCTGAAGGTAGCACACCCTGTTCATCAGAATTCTTACTTATGGGAGTTTGGCTGAAGGTAGCTGCCCTTAATTGTTCCTTGACCTTTTCAAACAAGTCTGTGCACATGCAGACCTTCAGGTGTTTACTGGAATCTTTATGCGTGTCCTTGCTTAAAGGACACTGCAGACACATGTGTCCTCCAAGATTACTTACCCTTCTGATTGTATCTAAAAGGTAAACTTTATCTTGAACTGCAGTTACAATAAAAGCCTGAAGAGACAGGCAATTAAGGCTGCCTGGTTCCTTTAGCTAGACAGTCCCTTAGTCCTCTCTTTCACAGCCATCGTGTGTCAGAGTAATCATTCATCCATCACTCAGGTCTGCTGCTGGTCAGTCTGGGCAGTTTCATGTCTTACATTTAAGTCTTTTATCCATTTTGAGTTTATTTGTGTGTATTGTGTAAGTTGGTGGTCTAATTTCATTTTTTTGTATCTATTTGTCCAATTTCCCCAACACCATTTATTGAAAAGACTGTCTTGATTCCATTATGTGCTCTTGCCTCATTTGTCAAATATTAATTGAGCATAATGGCTTGGGTAGATTTCTGAATTCTCTGTTCTGTTCCTTTGGTCTATATGCCTATTCTTGAGCCAGTACCAGGCTGTTTTGAGTACAGTAGCTTTATAATATAACTTGATATCTTGTTGTAATCCCTCCAACTTTGTTCTTCTTTCTCAAGATTGCTGCAGCTATTTGGAGTCTTTTTTTTATTCTATATAAATTTTTGAAGTATTTGTTCTATGTCTGTAAAATAAGCCATTGGTATTTTGATAAGAATTGAATTGAATCTATAGATTGCTTTGGGTAATATGGCCATTTTAATGATATTGATTCTACCAATCCATGAACATGGTATGTTCTTCCACTTGCGTATATCTTCATCTTATCAATTTTTTCAATGTCCTGTAGTTTTTCAAGTACAGGCCTTTTACCTTCTTGGTTCAGTTTATTCCTGACCAGTGATGCCACTTCTAGGAATATATCCCAAGAATTCAGAAACAACCATCAGAAAAAATATATGCACTCCTATGTTCATAGCAGTGCAATTTACAATAGCTGAGATTTGGGAACAGCCTAAGTGCCCATCAGCAGATAAATAGATGAAAAAGCCGTGGTACATCTATATAGTGTATGCATCTGTAAAAAAGAAAGAATTCTTACTATTTGCAACAGTGTGGATGGACATAGAGAGCATTATGCTAAGCTTAATAAGCTAGTCAGAGAAAGATATGATCTCACTCATATGTAGAATCTAATGAACAACATACACTAATGAACAAAAATAGACCCAGAGACATATAAACATTGAACAGACTGTCAAACCTCAGAAGGAAGGCAGGGGAGGGTGGGTGGGGAGGGGAGAGAACACCCAATGAATTCACATGGGTATATGCATAATCCATAGACATAGACAATAAGGTGGTGAAGACTTGGCCTGGGGGTTAGGAGAGATGGGTGGGAGAGGGCAATGGGGGAAAGAAAGGGACATATATAATACTTTCAATGATAAAGATTAATTTTAAAAATTAAAATTTCTGAGCCTTAGATTTATGAACTGTAACATAGAATTTATAGCACCTAAGCCATAGGATGTTGTAAGGATAAAAAGAGATAATACATTAAAAAAAACATATTTAGAATAATATCTATTTAGAACATGGTGATTTATAAATGTTAGTTATTTCTGTCTTAGCTCAATTGTATAGACTTATTTTACAAAAACATATGAAAAACTTCAAAGATGGTAGTCATGTTCTTGGGTTCATATATTTAAAAAAAAGTTAATAGCTTTTTACTATGAAAGGTGAAGAAATTTATAATTTTTTCTTCCTCCTTCCTCTCACCTCCATCCCACTCACACCCTGACTTCTATTTTATTTTTATTTAGCTAAGAGTTTTAACATCTCTCCTCTATACCCATAATTCTAATAGTTCTTTAATTATGTTCTATATTGAAATGAATTTAATGCTCAGTACTCATCATTTTAGTTCAGTAATCTCCCTTTCTGAGATTGTTATTTTGATTAATCTTTTAATTGCATAGATTTCACTTTGGAGTAACTGCTTTCGGCAAAGGCCTATGGGAGCACTACCTCCTGATTGCTGAATAAGAATGTCTGCTGTTAATTTAATACTTGAGCAAAAATTTAAGCCAAGTATTATATTCTTCAGTAATGCTTTTCCTCATATTTTTATAAATGTTTTTATATTATCTCCTAGAATTTAATAGCAGTTATTCTTTCTCTTTGTAAGTGAATTGTGTTTCCGCTGGATGACTAAAGATTTCTTTTCGCTCATTAAACTTAATGTTCCGTAACTTTTTTTGTGTGACATGCCTTGATGTAGATCTCCTATTAAAATAAATTTTCTGAAGAACACAAGTGTAGATCTCCTATTAAAATAAATCTTCCACAGAATACAAAATGTCTTTGTGTTCTGCAGATTGAGTTATTCCTATATTTAGGAAAAGTCATCTACAATACCTTTAAAAAATAATTGTGGAAGATATGTTATATACAGGTGCTGTTTGGGGATCTCTAAGACCACTCTCTTGTTTAATGATTTACTGGAAGGTCTCACAGGATTCAGCAAAGTTGTCATATTCACAGTAATAGTTGATTGCAGCAAAGGGATCCCAACTCAAATCAGCCAAGGGAAGAGGCACCAAGGGCAGCATCCTGGACACTAGGTGTGAGATTTCAGGTGTTCTTTCCCAGTGGAGTCAGGGCTCACCTATCCCAGCAATGATGTTTGTCAACATTGCATGGATTATTGCCAAACAAGAAAGCTAAACAATACCTGGTATCTGGGGTTTCACCGGGATCAGACACATAAGCATGACCAACCACTCACATGGCTGACCTTCATCTCTGACTTCTCTACAGGTCAAACTAATATCACATGGCCTAATGCCTCCAAATAGTAAATACATTTTCACCAGGCAGTACATTCTAAAGGCATAGAGGTTACTTCTCAGGAGCTAATTAAGGACCAAACCTTTCTTTAATTAGGTTAATTCTTATGGCATAATAAGAAACTAGATACATATACATCTCATTGGGCATATAGGTAGGTAGATAAGTAGGTAGAAAGATAAATAGAAAATAGATGGATGGAGAGATTTAAGAAAATTAATAAAAAATGGGACATTTGGCAAGTGAACTGTGTGGCTGGATTCTGGACAGCTGATAAAAATATGGTCAGAGAGATTGAATGGCTTTGTGGTTTTTGCTTCCCAGTTTATATAGCAGAGATATTTATTGCTCACCATATAGTCACGTGGCCTGCCACATTTCCTAGAACTCTTGTGGTTAGATGGGGCCATGTTTCCAGCTCTTGCCAATGTGCAGGGTGTGTAGGAGATGTGTGGCAGCTTCAAGATCAGGTACGAGGCCACCTCTTTAACACTCCACTCTAACTGTGCAAAGGAGATGTTAAACATCAGAGTGCTCAGCTGGAGCCACAAGGACTATCGTCATCAACAACGGCCCTTTCTAGCCTGAAGTAATCAGAGCAGTCATGTCCCCTTTCCCTAAGAACAGTTAGGAACTCCTAATTGGAGGGGCAATTAGGAGTTAGGGGTGGCTATGCAGTTAGGGACTGAACTAAGGGAAGGAAATGTAAAAGGGAGGTGTGGCTGAACCCCATGTAAAATCACAAGAAGAAAGGGCCCTGATCCTGAGCTGAACACACAGGACGGAGAAAATGAGCAGGAACCCTGAATTTTAAAATGTATGGATGTTGCTAGGGCAGAATTTTTCAAACCAACCAATGGGAAATTAGCAGGGCACATATTAACCCTTAATAAATGAACTTCCCCATCAACACACTTGGGTCCCCTCCCTGCAGGGAGTTTGTCTGTAATGAAACTTTGCTTTTGTTCAGAAAACAAACAAACAAAAAACCAGAGTGCTTATCAGCCTGTGTGCTCAGTGACTGTGTGTAGTGACTATATTCACCCCATTGCCATAGGGACCTGTAGTGTGAGTGAGTGAAACATCACCAAATTTTGAGAGTTAATTTGTCAAACATCATAATCATGGATACTCTGATTAATACATATTGTCACTGTTCACTTTTAGCTCTGAGTTAAAGGTGAATGAAGCACACCCTGTGGTTTGAAGCAGGTGCCTTTAGATAATCTACTATTGGGGCATGGAGGGGAGAACAGGAATTTCTGCAGCACATGGTTAAGCAATCTAAGACACCTTAGAGTCTGGAGCAGACACACCCAGTCACTCTGAGTTAGATAGCAGCAGGGATCTTGATGAAGATTGCTTTCTAGACATTTGTTGCTTGAGGTATACTACTTCAGACTGAACCGTTGCTTTCTAATCTAGAGCATAACTATTATTCTGATGTTTCTCTTTCCCTTGGGAATTCCTGAAAATTCTCCTTGTTTCTCTCCTCCATTGAATGACCCATTTGCTATACCCATCTCTTCTTCTGTCTTGGTGTGTATGCTTATTTCAAAGGAGTACTTCCTCCATTAATTTCTTGTCAAAGGATGCAGAAGGTTAATTTTTTGAGATTTTTGTCTTGTTCCTGATCTTAAAGGAAAAGCTTTCAACCTTTAACCATAGAGTCTGATGTTAGCTGTGGGCTTGTTTGGGCTCTAGTTTGAGATTTTCCTTTTCCTTTTTCTTTTTTTTTTTGCTGTTTTTGTTGTGATTGTTAGTTGTTTTGGCTCTATTTTAAGCATTAGAGGTTTTTCCTTAAATTCTGGTAATTCTGGGTTGTCTGCTTATGATGAAAATGAGTTACTAAAAGCTGTCTGGAAGCACTGAGTTCATGGGTTGGATTTGCTATAAAACAAGGAAATCTTACCTTTTGCAACAACATGGATGAATCTGAAGAGCATTATATTAAGTGAAATAAGCCAGTCAAAGAAAGACAAGTACCATATAATTTCACTTATATGTGGAATGTAATGAACAAAATAAACAAAGTGGAGGCAGATTCATAGATACAGAGAATAGACTGAGAGCTGTCAAAAAGGAGGGGGTTAGAGGCTGGGTGAGAAGGGTGAAGGGATTAAGCAAAGAAAAAAAGAGAGACTCATGGACACAGACTACAGTATCCAGAGGGAAGGAGGGGAGATAGAAGAAGATAAAGCGGGTATAAATAGTGAAAGAAGGAGACTTAACTTGGGGTGGTAAACACACAATACAATATGCAGATGGTGTATTGTAGAATTGTATACTTGAATTGTGTATAATTTTATTTACCAATGTCATCCTGATAAATCTATATATATAAAAGCCTAAGCAACTGAACGACAGAACCAGTTTACCAGTTGCTATATGTGTACTGACCACCAGGGGGCACCCAGACCTCTAGTTCAGTTATAAAAAAATAAAATAAAAAGTAAACATTATTTCTCTAATCCATTATTAGTTGGTTTTCTATTACTTGTGAACAAATTATCCTATACAAGTGGTACTAACTTATATATTGAACAGCATTTTATGAGAATGCCAATTTCACCACATTATTCCTGACATTGAATAGTTTCAACTTTAAAATGTTTTCCAACCCAGTGGACAAAAGTTATATCCATTGTTTTAATTTTCATTTCTCATTGGTGAGTTTGGCCAGCTTTCCATAGTCTTACATTATTTATGACTAATGATTAATATTTGTTACTCATTTTCTATTAGGTTGTCTTTGGGTCTAGCAAATGCTTGGATTTGGGGGAGCAGGCTGTATTGGTTCTTTTTCTCTTTTTGTATTTCTTCTGGCTGTACTAAACATATATCATTTCAGTGTTAATTAACACCTTTTTTAGACAGTAGGTGGAAGAAGGAAGAGAAGATGAACTCCAACCATCCATCTGTGCTCTTGTTGCATGAATCTTATCATCCTTATTTGCATGCTAGAGCACTTTTCAAATTCATAGTATAAATTAGGATTGATTCTCACTAAGAAATGATTCTTATTCAACCCAGGTATAAAACACAAGAAAAGCATAAAGGCCAAAAGTAAAATGACATTCACCTTACACAGAGTAAACAGAGTATATGAGTATGTCATAGTTAAGGATATGTTTAAAAACAATAAACACTTTTTAAAACATTGGTGCTTTCTAGTACTGCTATTTGAAATAATTATACAAATGTGGATATTTACAATCACAGATACAAATGACTTTAACGTATAAATTAAAATGTTGATAACCATTATATATTTATAGCTCTTACTTTTTGTTTTCTGTCAATTAACTGATGATGTGCATGGTATAATATGCCTGATAATAAATTACAAAAGAAATTAATCAGTTTTGACTTTATAGTTCCTATTTCATGCCACAACTAAATTCTACTAATCTTCCTAGCATTAATCAATGGTAAAACTACACCTTTCCAGGTCTTAATATTTTCAATATTCTTTTAACAATGTTAGCCTATTATAGAAATTAATTCTGTCTCTAGTGGATTTGGCTGGGTGGATAGAGCATTAGCCTGTGGACCAAAGGGTCCCAGATTCTATTTGTAAAAATTCAAATATATATATATATATATATATATATATATATATATATATATATATTTGAAAAGTTATATAAATATATATATGAATTAATTTCATTTGTAAAAATAATCTATAGCCATCTTCCTTTCTTCCTTCCATCTTTCTCTATCTATTTAATAACCACTCTTAAATAGTATATCACCTATTTGATATATAGATAGATTCTTTTTCCATATATATATATATATATATATATATATATATATATATTTGGATATTTGAAAAGTTATATAAATATGTATAGGGTGGGGCAAAGGTAGGTTCACCTGAGTACCTGAGGCATAGTTTATTCTTGTATTATTTATTAATTACTGCATTATTTTCCATACAAGAAACTATAAACCTGCTTTTGTCCCAACCTGTATCAAATCTGACTTAGTGTTCCCTCAAATTATCCCTAGGTAAAAAGAGTATTGTTTCATAGTCAAGTTCTTTAAAATTCTCATGTTTAATGCCATTTTTTTAGTATTTTAAATAGTAAAAATTCTATTTAACAAATAGTAACATTTGTTAACAAATAGTAACAAATGTTAACAAATAGTAACATTTGGGAGAAGGCATATTTTTTTTCTAGATTTCAATCAATTTTTAAAGATAAAAATTAAAATGTCTTGCTGGATTGTTTAATGTCAATTGATTTTTATCCTACTTTAAAATGTTATTGCTTTCAAATAATGATAAATGTATTTTCTTCCAATATTGATATATGGTATTTTGTTTATTTTAATACATAATCTCTCACTTGTATCATACTAATAAATTTTAGACTAAAACTGTTTATTATGTTTAGGAAGTATACTGTTATTCCTAGTAAATTAACACTTTGTGAGAATTATTTTCTACTTGAGATAAAAATATTTTAGGAGAGTTTTATTTAAAGTAATTATGATGTTTTTGGCTTAACCTTTTTTTATAAATTTCTGGTGTTAATGTAATAAGACAGGAGAAAATTATATAATTTTATTTTTTGAATTTATTAAAGTTTTCCGTGTGGACTAGTGTATGACCCTTTTAAAAATATTTCAAGGGCATTTAAAAAGAATGGTCCTAATATAGCACACACACACATATATACATACCTACACATATCTATATTAAATCCAGATCTATTGGCTGCATGGATTTCACTTAAAATTTTGAGACTGCAAATAAGCATGAAAGCATTTGGAGGCAGTCATTCTTGTTTTGTGTTTCACAAACTCACATCTGACAGGTCGTGCTGCATGTGTATAGCAAAGGTTATGATCACACATACAGCAGAGATCTGTTTGTAAGCTGAAATACTCAAGGAACCCAAAACATTTTGGAGATTATGTTCAATGTGTTTAAAAGTGAGATGGATATGTTACATTATGTGCAAGAAAGCTCACAGAATAACTGTCTCAGTTACTTATTGCTTTAATAAACCATAAAACTGCTACTGCACAGGGAGGTGTGTTTTTCACGTAGAGTAAGCTATGGGTTAACCAGGAATTCCTGCTGATCTTCTTGGAGCTTACCTATGTAGGGTTGGCTGGTCTAGGATGGCCATGGCTGAAATTAATGGGCAACTCAGTGCTGTTCAATATGTCTCTCATTTTCTCACAGACTAGTTGGAGCATGTTGTCATGGGGGTAGTGGGAGGACAAGAGATAACAAGTAGATATTTAGATATTTGCAAAGCTCCTTGAAGCCTAGGCTCAGAACCAGGCCACTGGTACTCCACTCATTCTAAAGGTCAACGCAAGGCACATGGGATGGAGAAATAGTCCATCTTTAGAGAAGGAACTCTGAAGTCACTTGACAAAAGCTATAGAAACAAAAAGAGATAAGGAATTGGGACCATATACAATTACCACATTCTCTGCAGGAGTAATTCTATCAAATTAACCTGGTTTTATCATGCCAATCAAAAGCACTGACCATCACTTATGAAGGTCTTTGATTAATACAACATGGTACAATAAATTAATATGTAATATTCAGAGTTGTATTAATAAAATACTTCAAAAATGTAAAATTGATTAGAAAACATGATAAATGTCAACCTTCACTATGAACATTTTGAGTGCAATTGATACATTTGATGCTAAAGAATATATACCAAGTAATAAAGTAATATATAGAGTGATGCTCTGATTCTCTGTATTCCAAAGTTCTTATTTGTAGTCTTATTTCCTGCAGTGATAGCCTACTTTCCCTCCGGCCTTAGTGGGACCTAGTTAATTTGGTTTGCAGGGCAAGAGATATACCTCTTTTCTTCAAGTTGTTTTATATTTTTACTAGGAACCCAGTGCATGAATTTATGCACCTTGAAAGGAACTGTGGGCTGCAAGGTTGCAGTGGGGACAGGGGTGGGTCTTGGCCCATCCTCTGTTCCCCCGCTGAGTCCCTCCTGTCATTGCCCCTAGTTCCCTGTCTGCCAGCAGCCCTGCTCCCATGCGCTGATGGTGCCAGCCCCGCTGGCACTCACTGACAGCGCAGAGGAGAAGGGAGAGGTGGAGAAGCCCTCAGGGGTGATCAGGGCTGGCAGCTGCCACTCACACCTGTTGATGGCACTGAGCAATTGGGGCCGGAGCTGGTCACCAGCAGTGGGTGCAAGTGGTGGTGCCAGTGTTAGTTGGTAGCATGTGCAAGAAGGGCCAGTGCCTGCAGCAGGTGCGAGCACCTGGTAGAATCACAGCACACAGGAACAAAGGATTTTCAGTAAGCACCAGAGGCTCACTCTGATGATAGCAACTGGTGCCCCACCTTGGTCTGGCACCCCTGCTCACCTGCTCCACCATCCTGCTGAGGACCACCATGTTCCATGTGTGCTCCCTGGTGATCAGCACACATCATAGCGGCTGGTTGGTTGTTCAGTTGTTCCTCCATTCAGTCTATTTGCATATTAGCCTTTTATTATATAGGATTTTTTCTGAACTAGAGAGGGAAGGGGGGAAGCCCTTAGTACTTTAGGGTTTGGAAGACAGTCTTTTTACTTCCAGAAATAACAAAAAAAATGTAGTTTAATTCTTCTTTGATTTTGGTGTTTAAAATTCACGAGAAAACATAGCTATTCATAGGCTATTTGGGCTTCAGAAACTGTGAGGTTTTTAAGATGTAAGTTTTCAAGTATTCTATCTAGTTCATGTACACAGATAGAATCACAGAATTGCAGAGCTAGGAGGGATTTATAAGCCCTCGGCATGTTACCCACTGCAGGGTTCTTTCACGGAACATAGCTGTTAGAAGATGATCTGACCTCAGCTTGAACACTTTCAGTAATGGGGAGCTCACTTCTAAAAGAAAGACTTTCATAAATATGGATGATAGTCTACTTCTTTCATTAATATTTCCTGCTTGAACTTAATATTACCCTCTGGAGCAACATGGGTATGTGCCCTGATCAGGAATCAAACCCTCAACACTTCAATATATAGGAAGACTCTCTGAGCAACTTAGCCAAGGCAAGTAGTTTCATTTGTTTGTTTGTTAATTAAGTTAAATATTCTCTTACAATGCTATCCAGAAAAGCCATTTCAAGATATTTATCTAAGAAAAACTAAAGCATATTTTCAGATAAAGCCTTTTGTAGAAATGTAATTCAAAGCTTTCTATATAATAACCCAAAGCTGAAAACACCCTAAATTTCCATCATTAGTTGGTTAGATAAACAAATTGTTTTACATCTGGAAAGTAAATACTCAACAGTAAAAGGGAACAAACTTTAGATATATGTATCATGTTTAAATCTGCAGAAACATTATGGGAAAGAAGATAAACATAAAAGACTAACTACTGTATGTTTTTATTACATAACATTTTCCAAAAGGCAAAATTAATCTTTAGGGACAGAATGCTGACCAGTGGTTGCTGGGGGTGAAGGTGAAGAGATTTGACTGCAAATATTCTCTTCAACTGTGGTGGGTGTTACATTAGGGCACCATCTATTGTTGCAGAAAGACCAAAAAAACTAAGCAACACTTTGAAGAGGTGAAGAAATCAGTTTTAATAACGTGCGCGGTCTCCAGGGACAAAAATCCCAAATCCAGAGTGAGTGTAGCACGCGAGAACCTTGCTTTATAACTGCCCCTCAGAGTTCATTGATTTGCAAATATTCTTCCTCCCCCCAAGGCCCTGAAGGGAGAATTCTTTTCATCTACCCTTCTCCCCAGGTGCAGGGCTAAAAACAAGGCCCCCTGCTTTTCGAGGGACAGGGCTTTGTTTGGTTTAATGACCTAACATTCCTTGCAGAACCAGCCTTCCTCCTCACTGTCAAAACTCACTGAATTCTATACTTACATTATACGGGAATTATACCTCAATCAATATATAAAATTTGTGTTGGCTTTTTTTTAATTGTAAAAGTATTATAATCTTTTATACAAAGCATTAGAAACAAAAAAGTACAAATTAAAATTTGTACAAAGTGTACAAAATTTGTGTAAAAAGTACAAAAAACATTACTTTACATACAACAAAATCCCACAAATGTCACAAATAGGATATATATTTTTCTTCCTTTTTTTCTGCATATCTAAACTAATAAATGTGTAATATTAAAATTAACCATTTCTTTGGGACAGGTAAGTCATGCCCACCAGCCAATCAGAGCAACTGTATGCAAATTAGCCCAGCCAACATGGAGGCTGCTACTCACGGACCTGAGTAAACGGCAGCTTCCATTGCAGCAGGAGTGAAAATGAAACTGTTTGTGGCCGCTTCGCTTATCCTGGCTCAAGCAAAACATGTTTGCAACAAAATATCAATCATAGAATCCTTGGTAGCTGAAGGAAACAGCAGGCCTGGCCTGACCACTAAGAGTAACATTATCTCATTATAGAAGTGTGAGGTGAAGCAGAGAGGATGCTTAGTTACTAGGAGGCCTTGGCTTAAAGGAACAGTGTATCAATTATAGAAGATAAACAAACCCCAGAAACCTGCATCCAGCCAGCTTTGCTGGGATATTGGGTCAGTGGGAGCTGTGGGCAGCCTTAAAGCCCCTCACCCAGGCTGGTCTGGCACGCCAGCAGGTGGACATCCCCAGAGGGGTCCCAGACTGTGAGAGGGCACAGGCCAGGCTGAGGGACCTCCCGAGTGCACAGAGCAGCTGCAGGGCGGAATAGCACAGGACCCAGGACCGATGAGTGGGAAAGAGGCGGCAGGGTTGGCGGCCTGCTTGGTGGCTTCCCAGGCCCTTTGTGGGGCACCAGGGAGCAGGAAAGAGGCAGCAGGGGGTCAGTGGCCTGCTTGGTGGGATTCCCAGCCTCTTTCAGGGCACCGGGGAGCAGGAAAGCAAGGTGGCAGGGGGTCTCGGCCTGTTTGGTGGGCTTCCCAGTCTCCTTACTGGGCACCGGGGAGCAGAAAAGCAAGGTGGCGGGACGGGGAGTGGGAAAGACGTGGGGGGTCAGCAGCCTGCTTGGTGGGTTTGCCAGGCCTCTTGCAGGGCACTGGAGAGTGGAAAAGCAAGGCTGCAGGGGCCAGGGTCCTGCTTGGCGGCTCCCCAGACCCCTGGGTGGCACTGGGGAGTGGGAAAGGAAGGCAGCAGGGTACCGGTGAGTGGGAAAGAGTCGGCGGCCTGCTTGGAAGCTCCCCAGGCCCTTTGGGGGGCACTGGGGAGCGGGAAAGCAAGCTCTTGGGGGCTGGGAGCCTGCTTGGCAGCTCCCCAGGACACTTCCGGGGATCAGGAAGCAGGAAAAGGCTGGCCTGACCACAAGGTGGGGTTTTTCCTGCTTTCTGGTGGCTGAAGGAAGATGGGCAGTAGGCAAGCTTAGGAGGCAGGCAGCACCCAGCCCTGGCCACAGCTCAAAAAAGAGAACAATATGCAGGGGAGGGCAAGAGTCTGAGAGATCAACATAGAGGGGGTGCCTGCTCCAAGCCTCAATGGTGTGCCTGGGGGCAGGCCCCCAGCAGGTAGACACACACAGGAGGACTGCTCTGAGCCTCAGATGCAGCTGGGGACAGGTCCCCAGTGGGGACACACACACACACACACACACACACACACAAAAGGCGCCTGGCAGACTGGGGCCATCATAGGACATCCACTGAGGGGTTCCAGACTGTGAGAGGGGGCAGGCTGGGCTGAGGGACCCCCACCCTCCCCCCATGCATGAATTTCGTGCACCAGGCCCCTAGTATATAATAAAAATACATGTATAGTAATACTTATATTGCATTAGTAGATATTGGGTTCTGTATAATATTTTCTTGGAATAAATAATGACAGAATTAACTTTTCATGTATATGCTTTAATTAAGTTTACAATAATTTCAGAGGCATATTACTGGTCATATAATAATAAAATTTTAATGTACTTGCTATGCATTAGAGAATTTCTTTCTAGAATGGTTATATATTTGTACTAATTATGTGTTAGGTGAGAATTTGACCTTTGCCATATTCTATCATTGCTAACAATGGATTACTCTTTGCTAATTTAAACAAAAGTTGTCTTAATTTGTATTTTTTGTAACTAATGAAATTAAATATTTTTTTTAAATACATCCACAATTACTTGTGCTTCTATAAGTTTTACTTAGTCCCTTGTCCATATCTTTCTGTTAGGAATCTATTATTTTTAACAGACATATATGAGCTCTTTATCTCTTAAGGACATCATCTTTTTAAAAAAATATTTTTTATTGATTTTTTTTACAGAGAGAAAGGGAGAGGAATAGAGAGTTAGACACATCAATGAGAGAGAAACATTGATCAGCTGCCTCCTGCACACCTCCCACAGGGGATGTGCCCACATCCATGGTACATGCCCTTGACCCGGAATCAAACCTGGGACCCTTCAGTCTACAGGCTGATGCTCCATCCACTGAGCCAAACCGGTCAAGGCAAGAACATCATCTTTTTTTGGGTCTTCCTTGTGTTATATTTTTCTGTTTTGGATTTTACACTTTATTTTGTGTGGTTACATTTTTCAACATTTCCAGTTGAAGTCTGCTTTTTAAGGTGTTAGCAACCAAACTATAAAGGAGTCAAAAATGTTCTTTTATTAAGCACATGGCAGCATGGTAGTTTCAAATATAAGACATTCAAAGAAAAATAAACTGGGATCAAAATATAAGACATTAAAGAAATAAATTGGTAGAAAGGAAAACATTGAGAAACTAATCTTCCTCAGACTTGCCATGATGAATATTTTAACCATCTCCTTCATAAGAAATATGTGATAAAGAAAACTGAAGTATGGAAAACAATGAGCATTACATGGTGTTTTGGCATATGCTACTCCTTATAAACAAGAAATATAGATAAAGAGGCGGGAGTTTTAGGTTGCTGATACATGGTTAGGGTCAAATGCCTGAAAACTCATTGAAATAGGTGCTTGGGAGCTATTGCCTGTATACACACACACACACACACACACACACACACACACACACACACACATACCTTGTAGAGGGATATTTGGGCATTACTAACCTGACTCTTCCCTGAATTTAAGATATTGTGGACAAACCATTACATACGTTTTGAGCAAGCAGGCCATGATGTATTACTGTCCAAGAGTTTCAGATTATATGAATGATGTCTTGTGCATTAGAGGGAATGTGACCATAGAGATTTTTCTAACCTGTGTGTGAGCACCGCCTGCTGGCCACAATAGGGACCATGGGAAAGTGTTTCATACAGAAAGACATTAGACCGTAGATAAAATAGCAGTGTTCAGAGTAGTTAGGATTTATGGTGTTACAGAAGAGCAAAGAAATGCCAAGCACACTTACTTCATGGAAAAAGGGAAGGAGCCCTCTATTAACACTAATGACTAGTGGATCCTGGGAAAGATTTTCCAAGTCAGAGTGAAGTAAAACGCAGGGGCTTCGCTTTTTATAACCTTCTGGGGTCATTGTCTTGCAGATATGCCTCCAGTCCCCTTCAGGACCCTGCAGGAAGGCCCCCAGGTGTCAGACCACATCCTACGGTCCTGGCACCAGCAGTACCTCTCCCCCCCCCACCCACCCCCACCCCCGCCAAGGCAGTGCTTATGGCCTCTGTAACAGGTTCTGCAAGATCAGTTTCTGGGGAGCAGGTCCTTTTTAGCCTTCTCAATAGAAGTTACCATGATGACTCTCATTATGGAAAAGATTTTTGCTCTCAAAGTGTATTGGAATAGGAGGTTTTAAGAATGATTTTTCCAAGTGGATCAAATATAAAGAAAAATTATTCTCATGTATTGTTTGTAGGTGCATAGATTGGTTTAATCTTTAGGAAGTACCTTTTGGAAAAGTATGTCAAAGTTAATTAAACCCCCTAATTTTACTTTTAGAAATTTATACTAAACATGTAATTAGAAAAATTAGCAAAGATATATTGCAAGGATCTTATTCAAGTTATTATTATAGTGGTGAAAAAAAATAAGGATAAAAACCTAACAAATATACAAATTTAATGAAATTCTCATAAAAGTTTCTATAAATACTTTTAAAGAAATAGAACAAATTGATCAGATTTATTCAACAATAAAGATAAACTGAAAAAAAAATAAATGAAATAAAAATGATCAGATTTGCATGAAACCACAAAAGACCCTGAATAGCCAAAACAAACTTGAAAAAAAAAAGAACAAAGCCAGAGGTTATCACACTACCTGACTGCAAATTATACTACAGAACTATGATAATCAAAACAGCATGGTACTGATAGAAAAACCCACACACATCAATGGAACAGAATTGAGAGCCCAAAAATAAAATTACATGTATATGGGAAGATAATTTTTATTGTTGTTAATCCTCACCTAAAGATATTTTTTCCAATTATTTTTAGATAGAGTGGAGGGGAGTGGGAAAAGGGAGAGAGAAAGAGAGAGAGAGAGATGAGGGAGATATTTTGATTAGTTGTTTCCACAGGTGCCTAGACTGGGGCTGGGGATTAAACCTATAACCCAGGTATGTGCCCTTAACTAGGAATCAAACCTACACAGATTGACACTCTAACCACTGAGCAATGCTAGCCAGTGCTGGGAAAATAAGTTTTTACAAAGGGGCCAAAAAGATATGACCAAAAAAAAGAAAGCCTCTTTAATTAAAGATGCTGGGAAAATCGGAAAGCCACATGGAAAAGAATGAAACTAGACTACAGTTTATTCCCATGCACAAAAATTAATTCAAAATGGATCAAAAGCATAAATAATCTGCATAGAAGAAAACATAGGTACTAAACTCATGGACCTTCATCTTAGAGAGGATTTTATGAACTTGATCCCAAAGGCAAGAGAAGTAAAAATAAACAAATGGGGAGATATCAACCTAAAAAGCTCTGCACAGCAAAAAAAACCAGCAGCAAAGCAAAAAGGCAACCAACCATGTGGGAGAAGATATTTGCAAACAAGAGCTTTGACAGGGGGTTAATATCCAAAACATATAAAGAGCTTATATAGCTCAATATCAAATAAACAATCCAAGTAAAAATTGAGCTGAGGACCTGACCAGGCACTTGTTCCAAGAAGTCATACAAATGGTTGATATTTGAAAAGATACTCAATTTCACTAGATATCAGGGAAATGCAAATCAAAACTACAAGATACCATCTCACACTTGCCACAATGACTGTTATCAACAAAACAAGTAATAACAAGTGTTGAGGAGGTGGAGAAAAAAGAACCCTTATTCACTGCTGATGGGAATGTAAACTGATACAGCCACTATGGATAACAAGACGAAGTTCCTCAAAAATTCAGAAAACAGTTACCATATGACCCAGCAATCCCTCTTCCAGGCAGCTACCTGAAAATTTTGAAAACATTTATTGGCAAAGACATATGCACCCCTATGTTCACTGTAGCATTTTTCACGGTGGCCCAAGACATGGAAACAACCAAAGTGTCCTTCAAGAGATGATTGGATAAAGAAGATGTGATACATCAAATTAGAAAACTTATAGACACAGTCAACAGTATGGTGGTTACCAGAGGGGAGGGGGCTTGGGGGCAGTAAAGTGTAAAAGGGGCTCAATATATGGTGATGGAAGATGACTTAACTCTGGGTGAAGGATACACAATGCAATGACAGGTCATGTATCATAGAAATGTACACTTAAAACCTAAATAATCTTATTAACCAATGTCACCCAAATGAATTTAGATTTTTTTTTTTAAAACTAAACTTTGTCATAAAGAGATTGTTTATGTAAATTGTTGTACAACCATCTGATGAAATAGTATGCAGCCAAAAAAGATGTATGTATTTTGATACGTATTAATATGAAAAGTTATCTATGATACATTGTTAGGTGAAAAATATAGGTCATTAACAGCACCTAGAGTACTTGTGGGCTGGGAGTCAGATTGCCTCATTTCAAATTCTGGCTTCATCACTTGCTACTGTGTGATTTTGGGCAAGCTTACATTTTTTTGTACTCAAAATTTCTTCGTCTCTCAGTTGAGAATGATAATAGAGTAGATTTAAAAATTTTTTTTAAAAAATCAAATAAAATGTAAAGCACACTGCACCTAAAATAAAACTATTTTGATTATATTTTATTCACGTCCAAAATTCATTTCAAGAAAGTAATCCTGACTATCCAAGTTAGTTAGCAAGATGACTCTATCACAGTCATCTAATATTCTTCCCTAAATCCCTTTGAAATAATTAACAAAAACCTGCATGACC
>PVJC01034880.1:0-18551 GCA_004026665.1 Murina feae
GTGGGTGGGGGGTACATATCTAAAAAAGTACTGACATAAGTGCAAAGGGGGCAGATTAAGCAAGAGGACCGATACAAAAAGTTTGGGTGTGTGTTATGTGTGAGAGGTGTTGCAACTTAGATCTGGCAGCCGGAAAAGAACTGACTAAGAATGTGGTGTTTGAATTCCCCTTTGGAGAGGTGTAAAAATGGGAGCTGTGGATACCTGCTCGTGAGGAAGGCCTGCCTGAGTGTTTGGGGGAGGGCCAGGTGACCAGGGCTGCTGTAGATCAATTAAGGAAGCTGGAAAAGAGATGACAGCAGAGGCAATGGGAGGCCAGATCACGGAAAGCCTTGGCACAATGATAAAGACTGATCCAGCTTAGGAGTGTCCTGACTCACCTGGTGAAGGGTCACTAGTTTCTTTGTTAAAACTAGACCCAAGGGGTCAAATGATGATGCAGACAGCAGATGTGAGACAACTATAGTTATCGACGTGACTAATGAGGGTGATTCGGATCACAGTGGTAACAGGAGAGATGTTGAAAAGTAGTTCTAATATATTTTGAAAACAGAATTGATGAATCAAATAGGAGAAATAATATTTGATTCAAAAATGAATCAAATCTGAGAAATAAAAGTGTACAGTTATAGTGTGTTTTTAACAGCATACCATTAGAATTGGGGAAGGACAAAAAAATCAAAGCTAATATTTCAGGATGTAGAAGGAATGCTGGACTAGGGTTTTATAGACACATGTCCTCATAGCTATTGGTCTTTCACTAGCATTGAGACCTTCAGCAACATTCTTTAAGTTCTCAAGACCTTGGTTTTACCGGCAAAATGAGTGTCTGGTAAAACTGGCTGAATCCTCTCTGTAAATTTTTGTGTATAAAATTTTATTGGAACGAAGCCATGCTCACTTTGGCTGCTTCTGAACTACAATAGAAGAGTCAAGAATTTGCACACAGGCTGTATAACTAAATCATTTATTATCTGGCTCTTGGCTGAAAAAAACTTTTGATTCTTGGACTAGATAATAAAAACCTCCAGTTCTATGAGTTCAATGAAGACAGAGTGTAAATGTTTGGGGTTTGGAGTCATTCCTATATTTAATATTACAAAAGGCCTATAAAACTGCACATTTTATATGCAATCAAATGATCAAGATCAAACCATGAGTGAGAGGGAGCCCACTGTAGTTCAGAAAATGTGTGGTTTTTTAAACCATTAACAGTGTATCATAATGATAATATATCTCTACATTTACTGTTATTAGGAGATGATCAGCGTTTGCTTTTGAAACAAAAAACAGGTGCTTTCTCTGTTTCTCGTTTCTCCTTTATTCAGATCTCATTCATTTATGTGTATGCATGGGTTTGGAAACACTCATAAAAGCATATTTTACAATGTTAACCAAGTGTAATTATTGTTGATTGTATTATTTTTACTTACTTGTATTTTCTCCCTTTTTAAAAAATAAAGGCAAACATTAAAAGCCTAGTGAACATATGCCTATGTCCCTGGAGTCCTCCAGGGATCTAGAGCTATAAAAAAAAAAAGGTCAAGGCTAAGGGCCAAGATGGAGATAAGTAGCAGACTATTTATAATGGTGAATTATCTAGTAATTAATATTATTGTTATTGACGGCTTTGGCCTATTCCAGATACCATGTAAGCACATGCACTTCACTAAGAAAAGAAACGAACAGGCCATGAGGAAATGGGAAAGGCAGAACTCCTTTCCACAATCTGCCCTGGGCACCTCATAAAGAATCCATGAGGCTTAAGTGATCAGTGTCTTTCACATTAGCACCCTTGGCGACTTAGTTTTTCATTTATTTTCCCCAAGTTACATATATAATTTAAATACAATTTCTCAAACTTTGTATTTATAGAATTGAGAATTATTCTTTTCTTTCTTTGTGCAATCCTTCTACATATGTAGGCATCCTTTACCATTTATAACAAAACAAAGAAACGTTGTACAAAAACCTTTCAAAAAAGCAAAATGAGAATGTTTTCATTGGCATATTGGACTTGGCAATGAGCAATTGTGAAGGAATAGTCTCTTCCTTCCAATTCAAGTATTTATGTTCCTGAAGACAGCAGGGAAAACTAGCTCCTAAGTTCCTATTTCTACACATGTTTAGACAACTAAACAATTGTTAATAAAATTAGGAAGACTTCAGAAGATGTAAAGTAGAATGAAAACTAGTTTAAAGACTTTTACGGACCTGAAAATGAAAGAAAAAAACAAACAACAAACAAACAAACAAAAAACAAAACCAAAAAAAATCCACAAAACAAAACAGTAGATGTTTGAGTTTTAGTGACAATTTTCAAAGATAGAAGTGAAAACATACACATAAACACACACACACAATCTGATTTTTTTGACTCAAGAAAAAATACAAAAATTAAACCTAATAACCATCATCACCAATGATTCTTTTTTTAAAAAAAAAATATATATATATTTTATTGATTTTTTACAGAGAGGAAGAGAGAGGGACTGAAGAGTCTTGGGTTCGATTCCGGTCAAGGTCATGTACCTTGGTTGCGGGCACATCCCCAGTAGGAGGTGTGCAGGAGGCAGCTGATCCATGTTTCTAACTCCCTATCCCTCTCCCTTCTTCTCTAAGAAAAATCAATAAAATATATTTTTTAAAAAGTATATTCTTACAAACATAACAGTGATCTTTTTCAGTATAGGCAGAATTGTATATTTTGTAATAATAGCACTTGCTAATGTTCCAGCCACTGTTCAAAGTTATTTTCATATTGTAATTCTGTTAATCATTATAACAACCCACTCAAAAAAACTATAACAACCTACTAACATCCCAATTTTTATAAATCAGCAAAAAAAGGCACAGAAAAAAATAAAGTCCAAGATTCCAGAGGTTGGTAGAAGTTTCAGAATTCAACCCGAGAAGTTTGGCTTCTGGCCCATGCTTTTAACCACAAAGCTATAATAAGCCAATGGCATCTTATTTACCTCTTTAAAATCTTACTTATTTAAATCATTTGAGCCACATGTTTTTCAAATTTATGGGAGAGAAATTTTCATATACAATCTTGATAGTTATTATTTTGCTAATAATTTCTCTTAGACAATATATTTTATATCTGAACTTTTTCAAAGCCAACACTTTTCAAATGAAACAGCCTCAATATCAATTAGAATATACTGTTTTTATTTATGTCAATTAAATAATCCATTATAACCTAAAATCTATATGTATATATAAGCCTGATATGCTAACTGTCCCTCCAACTGTTCGACCCTATGCCCAGTTGCTATGACGCACACTGACTACGAGGGGACAGACGCTCTGACTGGTAAGTTAGCTTGCTGCTGGGGTCCAGCCTATTGGGACGGGGTGAGACAAGCCGATACGCCCTGGATCCCTCCTGCAGTCTCTCCCCAACCCTGCCTGGCCTGTGCCCTCCTGCATTCTGGGACCCCTTGGGGGATGTTAGAGAGCCAGTTCAGCCTGATCCCCACAGGTCAGGCCCGGGGTTCGCTCCGGATTCGTGCACCGGGCTCTAGCAATTTTATAACGGTGTTTGCCTTTAGAAAATAACTAAAGATTAAGTTACTTTAAGAAATGATTTTACTATTTCTTGTATGTTATTTTGTACATAGTTTTTGAATAATGCTTATTAATTTCCTTTTCTGACCTGAAATGTCCATTAGTTAGATTATCCTCTTAATGTGATTGTAATGTGGTTGTAACCACTGTTTCAGTTTACTGTGGTTCAATTATATGTGTAATTTTCCAACATTTCTCAAAATGCCTCCCGCATATCATAAAAGAGAGACAACCTGAGAGAGTGCTAGTATATTAGCTCTAATATTTCATCAAAATTGGGTGGGAGAGAAGTCTGGAAGCAAAACCTTTACATAAGTGTCCAGAATTGCAGGACCATCATATTATCATTGCATTTAAGAAGCAACACACTGAATCATGATGTGTTGGGGGTATTTCCTTTCCCTCTTATTTAAATTATCATTTTCTCAAAAAATGCATTTGGACAATACAATTAAGTTGAATTGTGTTACTACAATGCGGGTCCTTGCACATTCAATTTAAATTTGGCAGGAGTATTTAATTAAATTATTCAGTAAAGCAGAGTGACTTTGCTGCTTAAATGAAACAAGAAGTGAAGAGATTAATTTGATGTGAAGGTTGCCTTGACAAAAGTTGGAGATGAATGAGTTGAACATATTTTGTCCTCCAACATGAATGAGGAAGAGAATCTAATTTTTCCTTCAGTGATTATAACTGCTCAGTGAGTCATATAATCTACTCATTATAAGGAGTTTTAATAACTTCTACTTCTTACCTTAACTATCTAGAGAAGTACTAAAATGCCATTACAATTAATCAGCCAACCTTTATTAAGTATCTGCTCTCTTAGGTGTTGTAAGGAATGCAGAGAAATTTGACATGACCTTTACCTTCCAGAAACTTACAGGACAATAACCTAATAATAATCGTAATTGCCATTTATGTTTAGAATTTATTATGTGCTAGATTGTAAATATGTCTCTCTTCTCCGAGTCCAGCTTGGCTAGAGAGCAGTCTAATTCTTGAGTAGAGGTGGCTGGGGATTGAGGAAATAAAAGAAAGAGACACAGAGATGGAGGAAAAAAGCTGGGACCAGGTGGGACCACTGTCCTCTGATCAGGACAGGGACAGAGACAGTGACCTCAAACAGACACAGTGTATTTATTTTATAGGACAAAAAACAGGAAGTTTTACTAAAAGTCAAGACAAAGGAGATTATGTGCAATCTTGGGTGGGCCCGAGTTATATTCATTCCCGGTGCTTGGCTGGATTTAAATAACAAAACCTACCCCCTGGTACCTGGGCTGAAGGTCAAGCTGACAACACTCCTGCCTTTTGGCAAAGGACCTGTTTCCAGGATGTGGCTTTGTTAAAACCACTGGCTTCAGCTGACAATAATGAAAGAAATGCCCATGTGCCTTCCCAGGTGCTCTCTACACTAGATACCAGATATAATATCTAATTTGATTTTTTAACATTCCTATGAAGTAGGTGTTATTCATTTTCTTTTGTGGATAAAGAAACTAAGTCTAAAAATTACCTCTCCAAATTCACACATCTAGAAATCGTCATAGCTGGAAAGCAAGTGCATGATGGGTAAGGTTAAGTCCTTGGCATGGAACTCCCATCAAGGAACTAAAAGAGATCTAGGTGCTTTCAGAAGATGTACCCCATAGTGACATGATTCTTGAAACTACACATATTTAAGATGGGAATCTTGTTGAAACAAAAATTTTATTCAGTAGGTCTGAGTGCAGCCTGAGATTCTGCCTTTCTAATACACTCCTTAGTAATCCCAATGCATTTATTCCCAAGACTATGCTGAACATTAAGGTTTCTTCCAAACAAAGAAAGGTAAGACACAGAATAAAAATAATAAACTTAAAATTTCATAAAAAGTCAGTTAGTTTTTATAAGCTTAAGAATTCACAACTATAATTTCTGTCGTATACCTATTAGTAAATTAAGAAACAACAAAAGTATTCTTTATGAATTAAAAAGTCAACATTGCCTGAATTTCAGCTTCTAGTCAAGATGAAGTAACAGGGACCTGATTTATCTTCCTGCTTAAAATAATGGAAAAATAACAACAACAACAAAACCCAAACAAACAAAATATGTGAAGCTCTGGTATTTAAGACATTAGTCATCAGAAAAAGGACAGCGATCTCTGAGAGCTGGGAAACAGTGGCACAAGTGCCCTGATCGCCCTCACTTACTGCACAGGGAAGGGACCCAGGCAGAGCCTGGTAGGCTCCTGATTTGAAGATCAGTAGAGATTCCCTTGCACGTGGCGATCACAAGGACGGAATGCAGGAGAAAGGTCATGAAGCAAGAAGCTGGGAGATCCGCAGAGGTCCCCTCTGAGCATTCAGTTGAGTACTGATTAGCACAGGCCTGTGGGGAGGCTATCTGAGGCCATAGAAAAAGCCACCCAGCAAAACTGTCAGAAAAAGTGGCCATAGCTCACATAGGGCTGCTCAGTAAACAGAGGTAACGGCTATAGTACAAAGAAGGATCTTGCTTCAATAGCAGCAAAAAAACTTAAACTTAGAATAAATGAAACTCTGGTCCTGCTTAACAAAATTTAAAGGCAAGACTCAAAGAAAGAAAACTTTTAAAATAATGATGCCCCAAACAAAGCTCAAGAAATCTCACATTTCCATTTTGCAGCTGGTCCTGAAGCCAATCAGTGGTTTCTTGGGGATGGCACAAGAACTAGTGGATAGGAGGGATATCAGAGAGGTATGGGAAACCCAGGAGCCATAGAGTGAATTTATTACTTGAATCATAGTGACACACATATAGCGAAACTTATGCAAGTGTACACTCTAAATATGTATAGTTTATTGAAAGCTGGTTTCGCCTCATTGGAAATGTTAAAAATGTTACTAACACATATTTTAGCATTTGTTTGAGAAAAATAATTAATCTAAGGGCTTATGTCACAAAGAACATATACATATTAACTGTTTATTTTTGAAGCTAAAAGAAAATATATAATATATAATTGCTGATGATATACCCCACTTCTGCCTAAAATATATACAGATATGTCATTTCACTTTCTATAAAATACATTTTAGATTATTTGATTAATGACATTGCTAACCTATCTGTAACTTACAAAATGGCATTGAATCTATCACATAGATAGAATTGAAACACCCATTTACACCAAACGTCTCAAACTCCTTAACAATAATTAATATAATTAAGCCCTTTTCTGATTTTTGTCAAACTTGAGATAATGCAACAAACTTTTAACATGTAATAGTACAAGCTAAATTTTCCACAAACCTGTTTAACTAAAGGCATAGAAGTTTAGTTTCCTTTCTTAATCCTCTCTGTTCGACATTATACACACCCCCTGCAGATACCTCCTCCTTGGAAGAGGACGATGGCCTAACACGTGGTTCCCAAGCTTTTCACCATCAGTGATGGTTTTATTATTCTGTTTTCCCATATGTGCTCCATATGTTGAAAGATCGGGTCTGCCTAATAAAATGTCTTCATTTCATTAAACCGAGTTTCCTCATTTTTCTTTTCAAAGGCAAATCTTTTTACTGTCCATGTAGTCTTCTATCACTATGACAATCACTCTGAGTTGATGTAATTTCAGCAAAATTTTTTTAAAAAATTTAAAAATATTACTACTTATATTAGATTTTCAATATGCTGGCAAATGCCTTCTGGAAATACTGAAGATGATTTAGCTTTGTCTTCTACACTCTGAAGGAGCAGTCTTTCAGCTTCTCCTGTCTTAATAACAAGGGAAACTATGAGACAGACTGAGAGAGGATAGGGCTGAATAAGAAAAGGACCAGAGAGGAGATTATTAGGGATGATTCTTCCTCAGGAAAGCATACTTCTTTGGTGATTAATATTACTTGGTCACAAGGCAACGGCATATTTCATTTCAAAAGAAACGGTTGAAGTTTCTATACCACCTTGCTTTCCAGACAGCAAGGTAATGCTCTTCATCCCTTCCAGTACACTTACTATATTGTCAGTGCCTTCCTTTCTCTCTTTTTTTTTTAAATGAATTTATTGGGGTTACACTGGTTAATAAAATTTTATAGGTTTCAGATGTACAATTCTATCATACATCATTCGTGTATAGTATTGTATGTTCATCACTCCAATTCATGTCTCTGTCCATCACCATTTATCCTCCTTTTACCCTCTCCTGTCTCTTCCCATCCCCATTTCCTTTTGGTAATGACTTTTTCTTTTTTACTTATTTTTAGCCATTTAATACATATGTAATGGTATCTTCTTATGATTTCATTTATATTTCCTCAGTGACTGATGATGTTGAGTATCTTTTCATGTGATAATTTAGCACTGACAAGTCTAAAAGTCTTTCAAATGTTATACCTGTTTATTTATAGATATACACATATATTTCTTTACATATATTAAATATTATATATATGTATATTATTGAGATTAGAGGGCTCTTTATATATTCTAGATATAAATCCTTGATCAGCTACATAATTTACACATATTTTCCTCCACCCTGTGGCTTGTCTTTTGAACACAAACCCTGTCAAGACTAATAGCGTCTTTTAAAAATATACATATGTTTTTATTGATTTCAGAGAGAGGAAGAGAGAGGGAAAGAGACAGAAACATCAATGATGAGAAACATTGATTGGCTGCCTCCTGCACACCCCCTACTGGGGATTGAGCCCACAATCTAGGCATATGCCCTGACTGGGAATTGAACTGTGACCTCCTGGCTCATGGGTCGATGCTCAACCACTGAGCCACATCAGCAGGCAACAATGTCTTTCAAAGAGCAAAATTCTTAATTTTGATGAAGCCTAATTTAGCAACTTTTTCTATTTTGGCACCTAAGTACTTATTCTGGGCAAGTACTGGTCTGTGCATCTCTTGGTTAAACTCAGTTAATCCTTAAAATAAAACAATTATCATCTTCACTTTATAGATAGGGAAGCACAGACACAAAGAGTTTAAGAAATTTGTCCACTATCATAAAAACTAGCATTGCAGAAAAGGCAGTCAGACTGATAGAATTGATTCTAATGTTATGTTCCTTTTTGGAACAGGCAATATACATTCATTTAAAATCTCTAAGCACTCATAGCAATCTTCCCATGCATCTTGGGCTTCCATATCTTTTTATCAATGTTATTCTATTTCCAAACTGAATATCCTTCTCGTAGGTAGAAATGCCAGAAATGAAATAATAGAATTATGCATTTTCTCTTTCAGGACTTTTTCTATTTAGTCTAAACCCCAAACCCATGATTTTAGCTATTCCCCTGAAAATATCCTAAAACCCTATTTTATGGTTAACCCTGGACCAATTCAAATATTTTCTTGTATCTTAATTTCTGAAGTCTGTTGGGAAAAGATCAACAACAATGTGGAGTTGAGCTGCTAGAAATGTGAGGTGTTAAGCTGTATTTATGAGCAGCAGTCATTTCCTTCCTGCACACAATGCTGTGGCTATTCTTAGTCTTTAAGTCTACTCAGGTCCAACACTTGCCACCTCTCCACCTTTCCCTCTGGAGGAAGTTGACTGCAATTGCTTCCTACTTCAGAGCGGAAATAGAAAGACTATGGCATACTCTCACCAGCTCTCCATAGTTCTTGTTTAGCATGCCCTTGTTTCCTGCACACACAATGGGTATTAATGTAGAATACACAAATGCCAGTACTAAATAAACACTGTATGGGCTTTTAGATTCCAGAGCAGTTCAGTGACCAAAACACAAACTTTACAGCTGGACTTCCTGGGTTCAAATATTTGTTTGCCATTTGAGCAGATTTTTTAATCACTTGTGACTCAGACTCATCATCTGTAAAACTGAGATAATAATTATTCCTACTCATTGGGTTATTATGAGGACTAAGTGAGTAAATAATTGTAGACTGCTTGGAACAGGGCCTAGCACATAATAAGTGCAATGATGCTTATTATTATTTTAATTACTTGTCTTTCAAGAATCAACTCCCAGTTTATCCTCTTTTAGGGAGCTATCTCTGATTCTCCACATGGAATTATATCGTTGCTCTACTTCCATAATTCCACAGTTCTTTGTAGTTTAGTTTAATGATAGCATACTACCATCCTAAATTATATCTAACACTATATAGCAATAAGGTACAGTTTGTGTACCTTATCTTTGTACATGAACCACATTCCCTTCTGCCGGCTCTGAGCCTTAAAAAATGTTGAATAAATGAATTAAAATGAGATTATGAAACAAATTATCATTGATAACTGAAAAATAAATATCTTTAATATGGAATGATTTGGCTCTTCCAGATATTCAGTTAGTAGCTAAAGCAATTATGCTTAATTAGTATTAAATAACATCTTATTTAATTCTCTAGTATGAACAATCATGAGTATCTTGGATAACACTTTCTTTGCTCAGTATTTTTATAACCTTCAGGAAAATTTTCAGTAAGTATTATCTGTAGATAAAAATCATCCTAATAAAATAATAAATAAATATATTCATACTTAAATAAGTCTAGCTGCATTTAGGTGCATAAAATTTTCAATACCTATACAATTTGTGAGTTATTTTTATTGTAGGTATTATATATCTTTGTGTAGGTATAAGCAGAAAACTCCTAACTCATGTATAACCCATATACTTCTTTGAATGAACATTGAGTGATAAGGTTTAAGATTATAATATTTTCAGGTTATAAGTCAGCACAATCAAAGTATAATCTGGAAACATTTAGAAGCTCCTGAGACACCTTCAAAAGTGAGTTGAAACTACTTACCAGTAATATAAGATTATTTTCCTATTTAACTATGTTGATATTTGCACTGATGATGAAAATGCAATGATGTGTTAAAAGTGCTATGCCTCAGAGCAAATCAACTGGTACTACTGTCATTGTGTTCTTCATCACACACAGTCACAATTTTTTTAAAATGCCAGTTCCACTTAAGGAAGTCCTTGATGAAACAGTATATGGAATGAATTTTCATTGAATCTTCATCCATGAAAACATGATTTTTAAAATATTTGTGTGATAAAGTTGGAATATGTATAAAGCACACTTATGTTGGGTGCATGTAAAGAAATGGTTGGATAAGTTCAAGTCCTAGCACAAAAACCAGCCACTTTTACCATGGAATACCATTTTTTCTTGAATGAAAGACAGGAAGACAAACTATGATTATTCAGACTTACATATGTGTATCTGGTAGATACTTTCTAAAAAATGAAAGATGTGAGCCAGTCACTTCAAAGAAAAAACTCATGGGATTTGTTGCCAGTGAAGAAATTCAAGCTATCAAGTGAAATTTAGAACTTTGGAAAACTTGTATTCACCACTATTAGCTCCACAGCTTTCGACACATAAAGACTTTTCTGATGAGGTTGGTAATAATATTAATAAATAATTTTTTAATATTGTATAATGAAATGTGTCAACATCAGGAAGATCTGTATTACAGATTTCATAGTGCAACTAACTTTTAAGAAATTACCAGTTGTTGAGTATTGGCAAAGTTGCAAAGAAGAATATATGCAGTTATCTTAAAAGACTGTTAAAATATACCTTTATTTTCCAACTAACATTCTATATGAGGTCATATTTTCTTCATATACTTCAACCAAAACAATAATTCCAAAAAGACACTATTTTTGCCAAATATTTCTTTTTGTTTTGGAGCATACAGATATTTTCCATAAAACTATGTTATTTATATTTACTTATAGTGGGTTTTTTATTACTTTAATTAATATTTCTCTTTTAATTTATAACATGCTAAATATTAACAGATATAGTCTACATAAAAGCTCTTTAGGGATGTTCAATTATATTTAAGAGTATAAAAGGGTGCTGAGAGCAGTGGGTTGGAGAGCTGCTGTCATAGTCAAATAAATAGTTCACGCAGCACGGCTGAACCAAAGGGAGGGAGAAATCTATTCAGTCTAATTAGAAATTCCTATTGACACTCAAGTATGTTTTGCAAAGGGAGATGGAGTACCTAGTGTGAAAGGTGTTTTATTAAAAAGGTCTCTTTGCACAATTTCACAAAAAGGAGACCCTATTCTTATGTCTGCTCATTGTAAAGAATTAAAGCTGAGGTCCTGTATACCAAATTCTGTGCTGCTAGAAAAGGTGACGTATAGGAAAAGCTTCTTGAACACAATGTCCTTTCTCATTGGTTAACCCACTTGGTGCTGCGTCTTCTTTACCATCTGATTAAACATTGATGAAAGCTTTTATTGATAGGACCACAGGCAGAACAAAATGTGTTTCCTATTAGAGAAAGAAACTGTTGATTTAAGAAAGAACATTTATACTATGAACAAGTTCTTCAATGTGAAATTATAAAAGTACATTATAGAATTTTTAGTATCCAAGAAGTAAACTGTTATGAAATTTGGCATCATAAACACCTGGAATGGTTAAAGCGGGTCACATGCTTCCACACACGTTTTGTTATCCATTTCCCCAGCCACCCCTTCACTTCCTGCTTTGTGTTCTTTTTAAGAAAACTACTTCAAGAACGGAGAAGCTGGTTTTTGATGTCACTTCCCTTGTTTCTTTTGATTGAGGAGATGCCTGGAAATTTCATTAGTCCTTCATTAGGGTTTTCAAGGAGTTCAACTATTGATTTCATAAAATTCCTCCCCTGTATTTTCCTGTAAATGTATACAACAGCTGCTACACATCCTCCCCTGGACCTAAACTTTGTTTTCCGGGAGGAAGGCAGACACTAAACCAGCAACTTAAACTTTAGAATTCCTAGGTAATGTATAAGAGAATTGCCTGTTATTTAAATATTTTTCTCCCTTCCTATAACATATCTGATGTTTAAAACGGAAATTTCCAAGTAATTATAGCACATGTGGGTAAATAATTATAAAAAATATTCCACTCTAGATTTTTCAGGGTGACATGAGAGCAGTGGGCTTGAAACCTGGCACAAAGTTAGAGCTTAAAAACTACTCACTGATTTCCATATAATCAGAGCAATTAGAGTTCTTAGTTTGGTAACATTAGTTCCTGCCTGCATGCTAGGAATTTATAAAGGTTCATGAACTCTTTGGGGTCAAAAGGATAATAATTGTCCCTATGTGAAAGAGAAACTGCAATCAGCCTTTCTGGAAGTTTTTCTTTCAATAAACTGTTTAAGACAAAATTCATAGTCAAACAATGCTTTGTGTCTTCCACATTCCTGATTTTGATCCCTACCTACAACTTCACTGGGTTTAGCTTCCTCTTATGTTAGATAAGAATAATACCCACCACCTTTCATTTCAATATGGGATTTTATATGAAAAAAATAATGCAGAATAAGAGGTAGCAATTCAAATGCTAATTAATGCTCTAATCCCTTCCCAAAGGAAAAGAATAGTAGAATTTAAAAATACTATTTCAGGATTCCAATTAAAGTAGACGGGAAATAAAAAGATTAGACTATGAGTTTTGGGTCTTAGAGTTATGTTTTCTCCATTTGAAACAGGAAGAAGAATGCTTGTCATAATATCTTGTCAAGTTACTGTGCAAAAGCACTCATCACACTGTAAAGCTCTGAACCTAGTAGCTATAATTGCCACGCTCTTTCCTTCACCCACTCAATCCTTCAAGCCACAGATCAAATCACGTTTTCATAAGAATCCCTACCTCTATTCAGCCCCAAGTAGCTCACCTTATGAGCTCAGCTCTTGTTGCACATGTAATTAAATCAGACAGTGCTTATTAGCTTCCTCATGACATCAATTACCTGATGATTGTATGGTGTGAGTTGACTCTCGGTATTCATTGTTATCTCTCAAATTAGATTGCGTGCTCCTTAAAGTTATTAAGAATTCCTTGTTTTTCTTTGGGTCTTTTACAGCTTGCAGTGTCTTGCACATAACGCACTACTAATATTTACTGATTATTCTATGAATGACAGGCTTCATGAGTACTTGAGACACTTTCATGGAAGTATTTCAGACACCGTTGAAGAAAACCTGCAATTATCTTGCCTCTTTTGGAAGAGAGCTAAAACACTGTAGTTTGGAACTGGAAAGGTATAAACAGATGGTCCAGTTCAACGTTTTATGTGATAAACAAGAAAACTGGACTCTAGGAAGGTTTTGTGTCTCAAAAAATCAATATATAAATCATAACTAATTTTCATATTAAACTAGTAATCATTTAAAACAATTTTTCAAATTAGTATAGATGATTTAAATGTGTACTTCATATTAGGTAGATATGTTCTATGGCATTTGAAGTCCCTTACCTTTTTATCCTTGGCTGTCATAAATCTAGGTACTGAAGTAATCTGCTGATTGCTGTTTTCTTAAGGAGGAAAATACTTTCTGATTCCATGTTTTTCTTCTGAAAAAGATTTATATGTTTTGTTTCTGAAGATTCTGTGAAAAGATAATATAAATGTAAAATTTGGTATTTCACATATGTCACATGAAGATTCACTTTTTTTTCCTTTTTATCAAACTTATTGGGGTGACAGGTTTCAGGAGTACAACTCTATAATATACCATATGTATACTGTATTATGTGTTTACCACCCCAAGTTGAGTCTCCTTCTATTACTTTTAACCCCCACTATACTCTCTTTAACCTCCAGGAATATAAATTAAGAAAGTATAATCCTGGCTAGTTTATAGGAATAAAGAGACTTGCAAAGAAAACCATTTTTCCCAGGAATAAAAAATCATCCCTATTATTTCTATACTGTCTGCCAGATTCATCTGAAGTTAAATGTGAAATCCTATTGAACTCCTGTACTATTATGCTTAACCTCTAAAGTGAAGCTATTTAAAACACAGAAGTAACTTCATACCTCAATGGCCTAATAGGAAAGCAGCCTCCCTCACACTTGTATGCTACAGGCATTCATGTGACTTTCCTTAAATAACGGCAAAAAATTGCATCGCTCATCCAAATAAATTGAGGGAAAGAGTTGTTTCGTTTTAAGTCATTGGTTGCTTTGTTTTATTATAAGTTCAGAAGCAGCACTAAGCTCAGTAAATCTATTTTTAAAATACCACCTTTTAATAAAATATTAGTTTTCTGGTGCAGAAATTATTTCACTGAGTCAGGTAAATCCAGCCTTACAAATTATTGCCTTCAGGATTCCTCTTTAAAAAGTAATAAGAGCTGATCTAAATAGATGGAAGTCTTTTACTTTTCACTGTTCTCCATGAGCACAGAAGCCAAGGTCACTACAGTAAGCTCCACATTGCTTAGGGAAGAGTGAAAGGACAGTATGAAAAAAACAGACAGACAAGAGGAACAAAAGAGTGGTCACCTCTAGAGTAAAATGAGTCTCTGACTAGGGCCCTGTAATTGCCATGCCACAATTGCAAGCACAGATTTGTGCACCAGTGGGGTCCCTCAGCCAGGCCTGCACCCTCTCGCAATCCGGGACCCCTTGGGGGATGTCAAATAGTTTTATCCTGATCCCTGCAGGCCCAACCCAGACAAGAGGGAGTTCAATCCTGTGCATTGAAGCATCTGCACCCTGTTGGTCAGTGCATGTTACTGCAACCGGTCAACCGGTCATTCGGTCATCCAGTTTCTTAGGCTTTTATATATAGAGATATTTAAATGTCTCTGTCAAGCTCCTCATTTATATACTAGAGGCCCAATGCACAAAATTCGTGCAAGAGTAGGCCTTTCCTCGGCTGCCAGCACTGGCTTCCCTCTGGCACCCGGGACCTGGGCTTCTCTCCAGCCACCAGCAGACATCCAGGACCCAGCTTCCCTTACAGCCCAGGCTTCATCTGGAAGGTCATCTGGAAAAACATCTGGTCTAATTAGCATATTATGCCTTTATTATTATAGATGAGAAAATTGTCACTCAGAGAGAAGAGTTTTCACTGTGAAACAGATCTTGGGATGGTCCCTTGAACCTCTAGCAAACATCTGGGATCTTAGATGAGTATGTTTTCCAAGAGATCACAAGCATGTTCAGGCATCACTTTTTCCATTTCCAACAATCAGATACTGGTCATGAACTTGGTGCCAACATTGTGCCATGCACTTCATCCCCCAGGGCCCAGGCCTAGCGAAGGGAGCTGGGAAAAACAAATAAACAAACATATATCGGGTGCTCGTGTTCCTGGGACAGGGCTTGTCTCCAGGTAGAGAAAGACTGGCAGCAGGGCAGGTTTCCTGAGCTATAACAACTGATTTCACTTTCAAACTCCCCCATGAGCGCAGTGAGCAAATGAGAAACATGGCTGTCACAGGAACGACCCAGGACACACACTTCAAAATAACAGATTTAAGTTCTGGCTCTGCCATGCAATGCTTATCTGCTTTCACCCCAATCCCCACACAGACCCTCTTGTAGAGGAATGCAGCATAACCTCTTTAGGCATTAGCTTTTCAAATGACAATGTCATTTAAATAAAAATAAAACAGTCAACATACAGCTTACACAGCTGTTAGAATGAAATGAGAAAATCAACGGGAAAATTTTAAACGCACTGCAAATGAAGTTATTTTTCAAGGTCATAAAAGAGACTAAAGACTATTTTAGGAATATTACACAATGTATTTTACGGTTGCTTTATGAAGATTAATGTTTTAAATAATTTATATTAGCTTGGTACATATATAAGTTTTGGCCATTAAATATATAATGATCTTATTTTGACCAGCAATTATAAAAATGAATTGATTATCAAAATAAATGAAAAATAACCCTGGCTGGTATTTCTAAGTGGTTAGAGCATTATGCAGTGCATCAAAGGGTTGTGGGTTCAATTAATTACCAGTCAGGGTACATGTCCAGATTGGGGGTGTGTTCCCCAGTCAGGGCACATATGGGAGGCAACTGATGAATGTTTCTCTCTCACATGGATTCTTTTTTCTCTGTCTTCCTTCCTCTCTCTCTAGATCAATGAGAAAGCACACCACACCTGTTCTTTGGCTCAGTGGGTAGCCAGGTTCGGTTCCAGTTGAGGGCATGTGCCTTGGTTACAGGCTCGATCCCCAGCTGATAGATGTTTCTCACTCATGTTTCTAATTCTCTCTCCCAGTCCCTTTCTCCCCGTAAAAATCAATTAAATATATTTAAAAAAACATGTCTTTGGTTAAGAATTAAAAAAATAAGAAAGAAAGAATAAATGAAAAATATGAGATGATAGAAGGAATTTCAAATAATATTATATATGCCCATTTAAAACATATCCAAAGTTACACTCAATAGATAGACACGGAAATGCTATATTTTGATATTCTGATAAAATTAAAACATGAACTTAAAATACAGAAGAATAAAATCATGTCCCAATTTCTAAAATAAACAGTTTAAAAAACATTTGGTATATGATATTTGGCAACTAGCTCTGTATTAAAGTATGTAAATGATGCAATTACAATGTGCACTATCAAAGGCTATTTCCTGGGTATCTCATCCTTTATATTGAGCTTTGGAGCCATGAAAAAAAATTATAGCATCCTCTCAAAAGGATAAATACATTCCTTTGAGGCTGGGCTTGTACGAAAGAAAGCATCAAGTTGAAAATCATTGCCCTCTTTCTGATGATGTCCTCCATGTGGTACAAAGTTTCCTACTACAGCAAAAGCAGCTTAGCTCACATGTGAAGTGCTTGCCTGTTTTGTTTGGAACACACACACACACACACACACACACACACACACATTTTTTCCCCCCAGACAGTGTGAGAGGTAAAATTCTGCCGGTGGTTGTAAATGGGAAAGATAAGCCCTTATATCGAGAATTACTGCTAACCTTGCTACATTTAGGATCTGAAAGAAAGTGGAGAATTCCAGCTTACTGAATTCTTAAGCTGAGAAAATTAGATGGAAGAAAAAAAATTTAAGAGAAACTACATACATTCTGTTTTCGTAATCTCCTCTGCTTCCAGGGCACTAGATAGCTATAATAGGATTAACTCCTAGACAGCTTTAATAAACAGAATTATTAAGTTATTGAGTTCATGCTATATCTTATATACACACACTTTTCTTGAGGTTTAATAGGAGATTGGAATTTCAGTCGTGTAGAGGGTCTCCTAGATGTAATAATGATAAGATGCAATAATGATAGATTTAAAGGAAAATTTTCTAGTCAAACCCTTTTTCTCTTTCCTGCTCTTGAAGGAGGACATTTGTCAACTGCACTTGAAGGAGGACATTTTTATTTGTTTGGTATAAGGATATTTTAAGCCATCCTATTCTAAGTAGGAAAATGCAAAAAACACTGAACTAAGTTTGGAGTTCAGGTAGATGTAAATTTTATTTGAAAATTCTTGCAAACACCTTTCTCTAAATTTGTAGACAAGTACATCTCCGCTGAGCCTTGGTTTTCATATAAAACCTAGAAATATTGATAATTACCTGTGATAGCTCTTAGTTGTAAGAAATGGACTTTGCCTGATTAATGAGAAAATTATCCTCATAATATAGTGGGGTGTTTATGAAGTGCTTCCTACATGCTGCAGTGTCTTCAAATACGACACACTCATTGAGTCCCCCCATCCTTATTATCCCCTGACCCAGAGGAGTAAACAAGCACACAGGGACTGAGGTCCTTACTTACCCAAGGGCACACACCTAGGAAGTGACAGGTTGGGCCTGCTCTCTCAGATAATACTCTAAACAGAGTCTTTAGTGTATGAAAATAATATTGGGTGACACAGAAATATTGGAGTGCTGGAATATCAGACTCAAGGCTAAGCAGCCAGAAGCAATGCTCAAGACCATGCTGATGAGTATATCGCTGCTGCTGCCACCAAACCACAACTCTAAACCTGTACCTTTATACTGCTGGAAACTGATTATTTTAATGCTGGAAACTGATTGTTTTTAACCTACTTTGGTTGCTCTGAAAGGTCAGAGCTATGCACCCATTGTTTAAGTTGAAACATTGTTAATTATAGCAAATCTCCACCTGTTAATTACATGTAAAATTCTTCCTCAGAATTTCCTGCCTAAGGATATTGTTGTTTTCTCCGAGACTCAATAAAAGGCTGGTGAGACTCAGGCATCAG
>PVJC01034881.1:0-18574 GCA_004026665.1 Murina feae
AATGGGAGAACTTCTGTGTTGGAGACACCCTCATGGGCCAGGACTTGATTCAGTGGGGCTTTAGCCCAGGTTTTTAGGCAAAAAAGGTCAGGCCATTCATATGCAAAAGCCTCTGCACACAGCTTGGGTGGGGTTGTAAATTGGGTGGGGTCTCAGGGAATCACTGCAAATGGCTGCCAGTCTGCTGTGCCTTGGAGAGATCCTGGGGTCTGTGTCCTGAGGCCCCATGCAGGAACAATGACCACTGCAAGCACCTCTGGGAGAAAGCCCCTCTCACATTCCGGCCCAATGCCAGACAGTTCAGTTTCTCTCCATATGAGTTTGGGTCCCCAAATTCTCACCTGGAACTGGAGTTCAGACCAGTTGGGAGCTTGTTTCTCCCTCCCAATTGAAAAAGACAACAGTGTACCCAGCTGCCAGCCCCTTTTGCATGCACCTCCGTACCTCTGCATTTCCACACCTCTGCACCTCCTACCGAACTCAATGCGCTTTTCTCTTTCCTTCTAGTTGTAGAATTTCCACTCAGCCAGCCTTCCCATGGTTTTGGATGGTATTTGTTTTGTCTTTTGGTTGTAGTTTTAATGTGATTGTGCATGGCAGCAAATTCAGGTGTTTACCAATGCTGCCATCTTGGTTGTCCCGATCTGCTGCCTCTTATAGCTGGTAGCTTCCACTCCTCACCCAAAAGACCTTACAACAGTGGTTCTCAACCTTCTGGGCCTTTAAATACAGTTCCTCATGTTGTGACCCAACCATAAAATTATTTTTGTTGCTACTTCATAACTGTAATGTTGCTACTGTTACGAATTGTAATGTAAATATCTGATATGCAGGATGGTCTTAGGCGACCCCTGTGAAAGGGTCGTTTGACCCCCAAAAGGGTTGCGATCCACAGGTTGAAAACCGCTGCCTTATAACAAGCAGGAGAGCTGACTGCGTTTTGCTTCATTTTCCCTGTCCTCCTCTACCTACTGTTGGTTCAGATATTACTGAGTCTGGTGAAAGCCAGTGGCTGGGCTTGAGAAAATAAGTAGGGTGCCACAATTGGACACTGCAGAATTGAGAAAATTACCAAGAAGGGGTATAAGTATTTGGTTGGGAGAACAGAAACAAGTTATTTACTTTGTTTTGGTTGTTGTTACAGTAGGAGCAGGTAGACCCAATTACAGTTTGATTTCTCTTTCTATAGAGACTAGAAATAGAAATGTGTGGTAAGGAGGGTAGGAAAGAGAACTCAGGGATTAGCTTTTTTATAACCTTCCAATAGTAGAAACAGGCAAAGGGCTAGTGCCAAGGTTTCTTTAAAAAAAAATTTATTGACATTTTCATTAAAGAACTAGAGGCCTGATGCACGAAATTCATGCAAGGGGCTCAGCCCTCGCAGCCATGGCAGATTGCCTTGGCCCTCGCAGCCCCGGCTTCGAAAAGTTGTCTGGAAGGTCGTTCTGCTGTCTGGTCTAATGAGCATATTGTGCTTTTATTATTATAGAACTAGGGGCCCGGTGCACAAAAATTTGTGCACTCGGCGAGGGGAGGAAGGGGTCCCTCATCCTGGCCTGTGCCCTCTCACAGTCTGGGACCCCTGGGGGGTGATGTCCACCTGCTGCCATGCATGGCCAGCCTGGGTGAGGGGCTGAGGGCTGTTTTCAGGCTGGCCACAGGCCCCTCAGGGTTCGTGCACTGGAGGGTGGGATGGCTGGTAAGTACAGGCGTGGACGTTTCCAGCCGGGTGGCCTACCATTGCACATACCTGGTGGGCCTCCACCGCTGAGGGGCAAGCCAGGGGGTGGCAGGCCAGGGGGTGGACGCTGGTGTATGGTCCCTTGGGGGGGCCTTGCTGCTGAGCGGACACACCAGGGGTGAAACCAGGCATACACTCGCACACGCCCCACGGAGGCCTCCAGGGTGGAGCCAGGTGATTGGACCTGTGGCAGATACTCTGCGCAGGGGCAGAGGATGCTCCGGCATGATCCCGAGGGGGTACCCCCCTCAACCCCCGCCACTGAGCCTCTGAGGTCGTGTGGGCCCAATTGCTCTATTCCCAGGTCTCACAGGGCCAGGCCGGGCTGCCCGGCTCCCGGCCTTGCAGCTGCTCACCGCCCTCTGGAACCACCACAGGCACGATTGTTCTATTGCCAGCCCCAGCCTCAGGGCCGGGCAGGCTCCCACCCGAGGCCGCCCAGAACCAACCACTGGTGTGATCTCTCTATTGCCAGCCCTGGCCGCAGAACCGGGGGCTGGACGGCCTCCCGGCCCTGCAGCCGCCGGCCACTGCCCGGAACCGACCGTGGGAGCACGCGAGGGTGGAGGCCAGGCTTCCGCCCTCGTGTGCCCGGCGCGATCACTCCGTTGCCGGCTCCGGCTGCAGGGCCGGGGGCCTGGGCGTCCGCCCGGCCCTATAGCCGCCCGCCACTGCCCGGAACCGACCACGGGAGCACGCGAGGGCGTGCCCGAGCCTCTGCCATCTTGGCTGGGCTAATTTGCATACCATTGTTCTGATTGGCTGTTGGGCGTCCCAAAGAAACGGTTAATTTTACTATTCTGCTTTTATTAGTTTAGGTATTCGGGAAGTACTACATACTGTGCACTAGAGGGTAGATGTTCCTTAACATGCTAAGAGGTGATTGTCACATCATTTGTCAGAAATTCTCTAGGTGGGACTGGAGCAGGAAATGAGTTCCAAGCAAGTAATGATGCCACTGTGATAGACAGTTCTCAATCTGCTACAAGGTCAGCAGGAGTTGGTGGGAGGAGCCCAAGCCTTAACCACAACTTAGCCTGGTGCCCACAGGGTTTTTATTGCAAGGGGTTAGTGACACATAATGTTAGCCTGATAGTCTGTTAAGGTATGGTTTTTTTAAGAATTGAAGGTGTACTTTTTCATCAGTTTGCAGATGGTTATCTAAGTGATCTCTTTATAAGTTTCTTTATGAAGTCTCAGTTTTTTAGTTAGTATTTTTTGAATGTAATAACATAGATAATTAAAATATATGTACACATACAGCCATACAAACACATATACTCACATATATGTAGAACTTTCACGTTTGTCTCTGGACTATAGCTTGAACAGATTTCTCTTTTAATAGAAATGTCATATTTTATTCTCTAAGTTTTTAAAAATTAACTTGTTTCTAAAATTTTGCTGTTAAAACAGCTCCCTTTCCCCATTTTAATTTCTAGCATATCATTTGCATAAAATTCTTCTTCTTTGATATTATTATTCAAATTGAGTATGTCTATTTTGGGGTGTTGATAACCTATGCAAAATGAAATTTATTGCATTTACTAAGTGCTAGGACTGAGAATATAATGGTGAATCAGACACAACCTCGCCCCCTTCAAGTTCACAGAACAGGCAGATTTACCTCAAATCTTCATCTTGGTAGTTGGTTCTGTGGTCTTATCTATCTTGTTCTTTTCCATTATATCTGTTACTTTCTTTCTTTTGAAGCGATATATTCCTCTTGACTAGATCTCATGTTGGGAAACTACGTCTCTCTTCTTCTCCCTAGCAATTAATTGTTGTTTTTTTTTTAACTTTTTAAAACTTTCTCTCCCCCCACTTTTTTTTCATACTTCTTTTTATTCACTGACCTATTCTTAGTTGCGTTTTGCTTAATCTCCAGGCTTGTATTTGAGAGAATTACTTGTTTTTAATTTACCTTCAGGAGCTGCTTCACTTACCTTCTATACCTGGCACGAGCTTTTACCAGGAAACGCTCCTTTTAGCTGATTTCTACCCTGACTGCAACTTTCAGTAATAATTTATCTTTTTTTGTCTTACTCCCCAATTATTATATTAATTTTTTTCTTGAATCCCTTTCATCTACTTAAGTCTGCTTAGTGTAAGAATCCCTTTGAACATGGAATTAATGGTATCTTTAAAATGTACAGAAATAAAAAATAAGATACACAGAATTTGAAACTCGTAAAAGTTTTGTTAGAGTAGAATCCTCTTCCTCAAATATCAGAGACAATTAAGTCCTCATGGAAGGGCCCCAAGAAGTCTTGACCTTTCCAGAATATACCCAATAAGCAGTATGAAATTTTTAATGAGTTCAAATACTATGTCTTCGCTTGACCACAGATCGAGGAATGGTGTCCATTCAGAAACTCTGGATGCTAAATACTGTCAAACAAACCCAGGCATATCCTTTCTCTGAGATGATCACTCACGAAGCCTGAGCCATTCTCCAAGAGGATCTGGCATCTTTTGAAAAAAATGTCAAGAAACAAGTGTTGGTCTTCTTTCAATTATTAGTACTTTTCTGTATGGGAGGCTAGCTGTGTACATTGGATTAAGAACATGTAGTTGTTTTATGCTACGTATTTCATAAAGAGAAGCTCGCTGTGGTTTCTAGAAAGAATCATCTCTTTCCACTTTTGGCATTTCCCTTTGTGCTCATGTCAGAGATTTCAGGGATTCACAGAAAGCCTCATGACTGGTGCTTTATTTGGGGGAAGGTGCAAGTTGAATCAGCAGTCAGGGGCTCACTGTCTGGTCATTTATATTCTACTTAAACCATCTACCCTAGTATATAAGACAGCCTTTCTTTCTGCTTCTTATCGTTAATTAGAAGTTAAACAAAATGGCCCAGCCAGTGTAGCTCAGTGGTTGAGCATTGACCTATGACCTATGAACTATGACCTATGAACATGGTTCAATTCCCAGTCATGGTACATGCCTGGGTTGCAGGCTCGATCCCCAGTGTGGATCATTGATGTTTCTATCTCTCCCTCTCCCTTCCTCTATGAAATCAATAAAAATATATCTTAAAAAAAGAAATTAAACACAGTAATTTCTCTGAAGGAGTTCTTGGGCATATTATGGGGTATGGGAGCCGTGGAATATTATAATCTCTTTTACCAATAGCAGCATTCCTGGGAAATATGCAACCCAGGTCCATCTGCATAGTACCTTTGTTGTCTCTCCAAGCTCTGATTACATCAGACTTTATTTTGTGAACTTGGTTTCATGCCAGGAATAATATTTCAGACAAGCTGTCTCCCCCACCCTTTCCTGTTCTCAGTATCATCTGCAGTCTCTGGTAATCTATTGTGATTTTACTGCCACCTTTAAAGAACTAAGGTCTGTTCATCCATAGCCTTATTCCTGCAAAAGCTTTCTATATCTAGATCAGTACTGTCCAGAAGTTTTTACAATCTTGGAAAATTATTTTTATCTTTGCTGCCCAATAATACAGTTGCCACTAGCCATGTGTGTCTGCTGAGTACTCGAAATGTGGCAAATGTGACTGAGAAACTGTAACATTTAAATTTAATTGCCACATGTTACCAATGACTACCATATTGGGTAGTGTTGCTGTAGATCTACTAGTTCCTCTTATCTGGAAGACAGTTTGTTTCTTTGGGGTTTTTTATACCATACTGGGCTGTTTTTTTAAGATCTCTGTTTTGGCCTGCCAGCAGTGGGATACAGAATTGTTCCTAAGAAGATCTTTTTTTTTTTAATTGACCATTTTATTTTTTTAATATTTTTTTAAATGTTTTTATTAATTTTTGGAGAGAGAGGAAGGGAGAAGGATAGAGAGATAGAAACATCCATGAGAGAGGAACATCATCGATCAGCTGCCTCATGCACTGCCCCTACTGTGGATCAAGTACACAACCCAGGGATGTGCCCCGACTGTGAATTGAACCACTGACCTCTTGGTTTCTGGGTCAATGCTCAAATAGCTGGGCAAAAGATATTTTTATTTATTTTTAGAGAGAGAAGAAGGGAGAGGGAGGGAGGGAGAGAAATATTGATATGCGAATGCAACATCGATTGGCCAGGAATTGAACCAGCAACCTTCCAGTGCGTGTGACTATGTCCAGCCAACTGAGCCCCTTTGGCCAGGACTAAGAGGATCCTGAAGGGGGGGATGGGACTACTTAGTGACCAGCTGTCTAGATCTCTGGAGGGGCAGCTTTGGGGAAGGTGCTTATTAGCAGCTCTACACCTTCTGGAAACCATTGTAGGCAGGAAAAAAATATATATATATATACACACACACACACACACACACATACATATTTGAATATATTTTTATTGATTTCAGAGAGGAAGGGAGAGGAATAGAGAGATAGAAACATCAATGATGAGAGAGAATCATTGATTAGCTGCCTCCTGCATGCCCCCTACTGAGGATCAAGTCTGCAACCCAGGCATGTTCCCTTGGCCAGAATTGAACCTGGGACTCTTCAGTCCACAGGCCGATGCTCTATCCACTGAGCCAAACTGGTTAGGGCCAGAATATATATTTTATGATAACATAGTTTCTAAATAAAGAGAGGTTCCTGTGAGGGGAGGGGCTTTACTTTATGAAAAATCAAATCAGAAGGGTTTTTCCCCCCCTTCCCAAACACATTACTCATTATCATTTTTATACTCTTATGTCATACTCTTTTGGACTCTGGCATATAAAATGCTACAAAAATGCCTCTGAGTCATTCCCATTGACTTTTTTTAATCAAACACTACTGTGATATCTCTTTTTAGAAGGTTGGTGAATTATTCTTCGGTCTTTTGACTATGTTCTGCTTTTTAAATGATTCAACGATGGTGTCCTTTTTCCTATCAGCAGTTTTATGGAATGCAACAGATAGGTCAGTGTATTAGGAATCCTGTTTTGTTTTTCTTTCCCTCCAGTGACACTTTCTTCCTCATTCAATTTCAAGTCTTCCATTTCCAATCCATCTACATCTTTGCTCTCTCCTTAATCCTTTCTTTAATTCCTGGTTCTAGGCACTACTGCCTTCCTTGTTTTTCTCAAGAACTCCTTTCCTTCCAGGTGCTCCTTTATGGGTTATAAGTTTGCTGTCAGACTCTGATCCATGTCTTACCCTCTTCCTACAAGTTCTCACTGCTCTTCTTAGATAGAGAGGCAAGAAGTTACAAGCTTTACTGAGAAAGCAGGCTGCTTTCTTTTATACTAGGGGCCCAGTGCACATATTCGTGCACCTTGAAAATAACTGTGGGCCTGAGGCTGCAGTGGGCACAGGGGTGGGTCTCAGCCCATCTTCCACACCTGGCCCCTCCCTCCATGACCCCCTGTCCCCTTGTCTGCCTGCAGCCCTGCTCCTGCTGCTGACAGTGCCGAGTGATTGGGGCCTGCACCAGCAGTGGGTATGAGCGGAGCTGGTGTCATCAGCAGGTGCAAACGGCAGCTGCTCTGATTGCCCCTCAGGAGCAGGGTGAGGTGGAGGAGCCCTGAGGGGCGATGGGGTCAGCAGCCACCACTCATACCTGCTGACAGTGCCAAGCGATCGGGGCCTGGCACTGGCAATAGGTGTAAGCAGTGGCTCTCGTGCTGGCAGCAGGTGCAAGCGGGGCCAGCACCAGCAGCAGGCGTAAATGCTGGGTGGGATCACAGTGTGTGAGACCAAAGAATTTTCAGTAAACACCAGATGTTTGCCCGTATGACAGCGATTGGTGCCCCTGCTCACCTGCTCTACCATCCCTCTGCAGCCAACACTCACCATGTTCCACACTCTGCCACCTGCTGCCAATGCCCACCATGTTCTGTGCATGCCCTCTGGTGGTCAATGCACATTATAGTGACCGGTTGTTCATTTGTTCCACAGTTCAGTATATTTGCATATTAGGCTTTTATATATCTACTAGAGGCCCAGTGCACAAAAATTTGTGCACTCGAGGAGGTCCCTCAGCCTGGCCTGCGCCCTCTCACAGTCTGGGACCCCTCAGGGGATGTCCATCTGCTGACTTAGACACACTCCCTGGGGGGATCAGACCTAAGCTGGCAGTCAGACATCCCTCTGGCAGCCCAGGAGCTCTCAGTGGATGTCCAACTGCGGCTTAAGCGTGCTCCCTGGGATGTGGGCCTAAGCTGCAGTTGCATATTCATAGTGCCGCCAACACCGCATTCACAGCTGTTAGCCTGGCTTGTGGCTGAGTGGAGCATCCCTGGTGGTCAGTGTGCGTCATAGCAATCAGTCGTTCTGCCATCTGGGTCAATTTGCATATTACCCTTTTATTATATAGGATAGATTCTTAGGAAGTCCACCAAGGTATAATCTCACCTCCAAAAACTCAGCTTTTGCTAACACATATTAGGAACCCATCCTGCCTCTGAAGACTTTTTATAAGAAACATTTTAGTTTATGGCAACCAGTACCTTACACATCCACTGCTTTCACTGTGAACTGAATTTGCTGCACATTTGGGGAAGCCACATGGGGAAACTGACTGTGTTTTCTGCCTTCTGTTGACAGAATGGTACACGAAACTTCCAGGACTTTGACTGTCAGGTAAGGACTGTGCAAGCACCAAGGAGGTCTGTGTACAGGTTCTCTGCCGTGCTTCCCTCCCTGTGCTGGTGGTCTTGTAGAAGTGGATCTCTCTTCAGAGCAGTCCTGGCCCCTTTGTGTTCTTTTAGTTATTATATCAAATTTATTTAAAATAATTTGCTATTATATTCAAAATTTGTCTGCCAGAGTATGTTTTTATGTTTGTAGGTTACTGTGTCTATGTGATTAAGATCTCCTTTCCTCAAATGATACTGGAAACCCCAGTCACAGGTGTCAAATGGAGGGTTGTCACCTCACTGTAGAAAAGGTGGGGGAAGGGTAATTTGGAGAGGAAACTTAAAATCTTTTCTTAAAAAAAAACACGACAAGTGTTATTAATACAAAATGTAGGTTTCTATTAGCTTTATATTTAGAAATACAAAATTCAACCTGACTCATTAGTATTTTCTTAAATGATACTGTTTTCTTCCTAGTCTGTTTTTTTGTTTGATTAGTTTTTTCCCCTATAATTCTATTGCCAATTTAAAAATCAATAAAATGAGCTAACAACTCTTGATCTATCTACTTTATCTATTGACTGGCCCTGAAAGAAATGAGAGAAAGGAATGAGTACATGGAAATGGAAATCTCCTGTTTTGGGGATGGTATCAAAGCAGTGGCTGTCAGAGCAGCGTGAAGTAGACTCACAGGGTACTAGGCAAAAAAGGAAGGTGTTGGGAAACCAACTTCTTTGCTTGCAGGATTTCACCAACCCATGTACCCAAAGGCAAATAGTTATTTTCAGATATTCATTTTATGTTAACTGTAGTGAAATCTATAGCATTAGCATCAAAAGGAAAGACTAATATTTATCTCATAAGTAAATCAGTTATATCATAATTTATGGAGTAACTATTATAGATATTAAATATGTCATCTCCAATTCTTAGAACAAGATCATAAGGGGTGTGTGTGTGTGTGTGTGTGTGTGTGTATGTTTATTGATTTCAATCAGAGGAAGGGAGAGGGGGAGAGAGAGAGATAGAAACATCAGTGATGAGAGAGAAACATGGATCAGTTGCCTCCTCCTGAGGATGGATCCTAAAACCCAGGCATGAGCCCGGATTAGGAATGGAACCATGACCTACTGGTTCATGGGTCATATGGCTCAGTGGTTGAGCTGGGCACAAGGTAGTTTTTATTATCCCTGTTTTACAGATGTGGAAATTGAGAATCAGATTTCTTAATTTGCCATTGAATGAAGTTAGTGTTGAAAAAAAACATTCTTCCTGAATCTATTACCTGTTCTTTCCCACCTGGAAATGTCCAAAGCTGAGATGTTTTAAGGAGTTGAATTGTATGGAAAGCTAAGGTTCCTTGGCGAGATACATGAGACTCACTTTGTAAGGGGCAGTGAGTGTGCTCATTATGTTGTTACAGATTTCTGAATTCTAGTGTCAAATACCTCTTAGTGTGACCATTTGGTACTTTATATATACAATGTACTCAACCTAGTACTGGTAGGAAATCATTTACTATATTCCTTTACTCAAAAACAAAAAGTCATATTATTTTCTAATAAATGGTAGCAGTCAAGTTTGGGTTTAATATTTTTAATTTCGCCTAATTTCATTTATGGTTTGAATCCTAGGTTGAACCTGTTGAACTTGATTGCTGTTAATATTTGATATAATTTACCTAGAAGGAAATAATTTGAGAGAGGGTAGTAAAAGTCAAGGTGAGGAATTCCAGAAATAGTATTTGTAAACTCCTGCCAAAAAGTGTGGAAGCATTTATTTTCATCAAATTGGATAACTATCCCCTCCCCAAAAGAGAAAATTGGAATATTAAAACTTACAAGCTCATTGCAAAATAGATTTTTAAAATACCAACAAGTAAATAAATAAATATCACTTGTTTTTTCACCGGTGTTAATATTTTAGAATATAGGCTTTAGGATTTTTTAATGCATACATATACTTGATATAAATGAAATTGAGTTTTAAAAATATAAATATAAATCACTTTTTAATATTAAGGCTTAAAAGATTTTGATATTTTGGGTGAAGCTTTAGTAACATGTTCTGGCCTTATGAAATACAACTTTTAATTCATTTCTAATAGAAATAGAATGGTGGCAAGTGTACAGCTTCTTTCTGTTTTAAAAAAGAAAAAAAACATAGACTCTTTTCCTCTTTCCAGAACTCAAGAATGCTCTCTTCACACCATTCTCATCTGTCTCTTTGTTAAAGGATTATGTGATGTTCTGGAGACTGGTGGCAGCTGGGTCAGGAGTCTAGCAACAGGATGATTAAAGGAAGGCCCTACTAGTTGGGAACTATGATGTGGGAAGTCTGGAGTGCCCAATTTGCCTGAAGCCTTCTCAGAAACCATTGGTCGTTCTTAAGAAACAAAGCAGAACAAATCTTTAAAGCTGGCATTGTCACTAAATGGGAAAGCATTCAGCCTTTAGCATAACTGTGGGCTTCTTCTGATCTGTCTTGCCTCAAAAATCTTACAGGAGTCTTTGATGATATCCCAGGAATTTATCTTGGCATCATCAATTAAGCTCATAACTTTAGTCTGAACCAATTTTTCCTTACTAATCAACTAGGTGTTTGTGAGTGTTTTTTCAATAACTGAAAATATAATTAAAAGTGTACCATTTCTCTTGGTTCTTTGATTGTCCCAAGTGATTGCTATATAGCTCTTCTGAGGCAAACAGCAGTTACATTTGTGTATAACAGTAATGAAGGAATGCGTGGTTAGAGGTGGCATGCTTAGAATTGATGAGAAATGAGCCTATTGCCAGTTGGCACAGTGAACCAGCAGGCTTATTGTCCGTTTATGTACTTCAGTGTTGCTTAATTCTCTTCTTCTTGTGAGACTGTTTAAAAGCTTGAAATTAGAGCTGAAACAAATGCTGTTACTGCTGTGTATGTGATATTGCTTTAAAAAAATAACACTTATCCTGTGTATGATCAGAAACAAATTTAGAATATTAAAAAAGTATAAAAATAAAGATTACCTATTAGCCTATTACCTAGAGATAACCATATTCTATTATATTTCTTTCCAGTTTTTACTTTTTATTCTGGTTATCCAAAGACTACAAGCTCATAGTTGAATATCTGGAAAGCACAGAGAATTAGAATTATAAAGTAGTTGGAAAAACACTCATAATTCTATAACCGAGGGACAACCCTGTTAATATAGTGTTGAAATATATGTGTGTATGTAATATTAAAATAATTTTTAAATTTGTTTAGTTGGTTATACTGGATATACAATCTTGTATCCTTTTTTCTGACTTAATCATAAAACACAATCTCATTTCCATAGTTTTAAACTCATAAAAATTTCTAATGGCTACCTGTTATTTAATCATATAGCTATGCCATGACATAAGTATTTCTTTTTTTTTATCTTTATTGTTCAGATTATTACAGTTGTTCCTCTTTATTCCCCCATAGCTCCCCTCCTCCCAGTTCCCACCCCACCTTCTGTCCTTGCCCACCCACTGTCCTCATCCATAGGTGTACAGTTATTGTCCATCCTCTTCACACACCCCCAACACCCTTAACCCCCGAAAATTGTCCATCCACTCCATTTCTATGCCTCTGATTCTATTCTGTTCACCAGTTTATTTTGTTCATCAAATTTTTTATTCACTTGATTCTTAGATTCACTTGTTGATAGATATATATTTGTTGTTCATAATTTTTACTTTCCTTTTTCTTCTTCCTCTTCTCAAAGGATACCTTTCAGCATTTCTTATAATACTGGTTGGGTGGTGATGAACTCTTAGCTTTTCCTTGTCTGTGAAGTTCTTTATCCGACCCTCAATTCTGAACGATAGCTTTGCTGGGTAAAGTAATTTTGGCTCTAGGTTCTTGTTGTTCATCACTTTGATATTTCTTGCCACTCCCTTCTGGCCTGCAAAGTTTCTGTTGAGAAATCAGCTGACAGTCATATGGGTGCCCCCTTGTAGGTAACTAACTGCTTTTCTCTTGCAGCTTTTAAGATTCTCTCCTTGTCTTTTGCTCTTGGCATTTTAATTATGATATGTCTTGGTGTGGTTCTCCTTCGGTTCCTTTTGTTTGGAGTTCTCTGCGCTTCCTGGAGTTGGAAGTCTATTTCTTTCACCAGGTGAGGGAAGTTTTCTGTCATTATTTCTTCAAATAGGTTTTCAATATCTTGCTCTTTCTCTTCTTCTGGCACCCCTATAATTCTGATGTTGGTGCGCTTGAAGTTGTCCCAGAGACTCCTTATACTATCTTCATACTTTTTGAACCTTTTTCTTTTTTCTTTTTGCTTTTTGCTTTTCCCACTGGGTGGGTTTTGCTTCTTCATATTTCATATCTTTGACTTGATTTTTGTGATCCTCTCGTCTGTTGTTGGATCTCTGTATATTATTCTTTATTTCAGTTAGTGTATGCTTAATTTCTAGTTGGTCCTTTATCATATCCTTGAGGGTCTCATTAGATTCATTGAGGATCTCATTAAATTTTGCCCTGGCCAGTTTGGCTCAGTGGATAGAGCATCAGCCTGCAGACTCAAGGGTCCCGGGTTCGATTCCGGTCAAGGGCATGTACCTTGCTTGCGGGCACATCCCCAGTGAGGAGTATGCAGGAGGCAGCTGATCGATGTTTCTCTCTCATCGATGTTTCTAACTCTCTATCCTCTCCCTTCCTCTCTGTATAAAATCAATAAAATATATTTTAAAAATAAATAAATAAATAAATAAATAAAAACAAATTTATCAGCGGTCTCACTAAATTTATCGGCAGTCTCTAGAAAATTCTTGAATAACCTAATAACCATGGTTTTGAACTCTATATCCTGTCGTTTTCTTTCCTCCATTTCTGTCATTTGTGATCTGTTTCTTTGTCTCCACATTTTGGCTGCTTCCCTTTCTGAGTTAGGTGACTACTGAGAGGAATTAACCTCTAAGCCACTTGTTTATGAGAGTCAGCTGTGTCTATAGTGGGAAAACTTCTGTGCTGGAGACACCCTTATGGGGCAAGAGTTGTTTCAGTGTGGCTTTTGTGCTCACTGCATCTGCCCCAAGTGTGTTCCTTGTGGATCTGAGTTTTGTTTAGTATGGTCCCTCTCTGGCCACTGGGTGAGGCTGGCTCTTGTATCTTTAAGGAGGTGTTGATTTAGCCTTTGCCTTACGCTACTCAGTCTTTTATATGCAAAAGCCTCTGACCCAGCTTGGGAGGGGCAGGGCCTCGGGGAGTCTGCAGGGCAGGGTGGAGCAAATAACTATGGCAGCTTCTCAGCCCTGCGCTAAGAGACACGGGGTCTCTGTGTCCCACGGTAATTGCTGTAAGCAATGCTGAGAGAAACCCGCTTTGGATTTCCTCCCAGTGCCAGTCAGTCCCCCTTCTCTGGGTGTCTGGGTCCTCAGAAACTCGCTTGGAACTGAAGTTCAGAGCCGCTGGGAACTTGTGGCTCTCTTTGTTTTGGAAAAGAACCGCGTCCTCCAGGGCCAACCCTCTCCCCAAGCCCCGTGGGCGCGCCTCCATACCTCTGTACTTTGCTTCTGCCGCTCCTCCGAGTCTCAGATTCTTTCTAGTTGTAGGATTTTCACTCAGCCAGCCTTCCTGTGGTTGTGAGTGGTGTCCGTGTTTTCTTTTCGTGGATATTCTGAAATAGTTGTTCACGGCTGCATTTACAGTGTTTACCTTATGCCACCATCTTGCTGTCTCATGACATAAGTATTTCATTGTTTTTGTAAATTAGATTGCTTATGATATCTTCACTGAACATTTTAGTGCATAAATTTTATCTACACTTTGAGTTATTTCCTTAAATTAATTCTTGGAATGAGCATATTCAAGGCCCGTGGCGTATCTTGTCAAATTGTCTTCCACTTCTACCAGAGGGTTACTCAATTAATACTAATGGAGAATGAAAAGCTGCTGTCTGCCAGGATATATCATAGAAGAGAATGGAGTTCTTGCTGCTAGGATAATCCAGGCTTGCCCAACGGCTGAGTAATTTTATGTTGGCTGTTTAAATGCAGTCTGTTTAAATGCAATAGTTCTTTAGCCTTGGCTGGTGTGACTCATCCTGTGTACTGAAAAGTTGCTGGTTCAATTCTGGGTCAGGCCACATGCCCAAGGAGGCAACTGATATTTCTCTCTTCCTCTCCCTTCTTCTGTCTCTAAAATCAATTTTAAAAATATATTTTTAAAAATACAGTAGCTCTTTATTGGCCTTTGGACTGAAGGGTCCCAGGTTCGATTCCGGTCAAGGGCATATGCCCAGGTTGCTGGCTTGATCCCCAGAAGGGGGCTTGCAGGAGGCAACTGATGAATGATTCTCTCTAATCATTGATGTTTCTATCTCTCTCCCTCACCTTTCTTCTCTCTGAAATCAATAAAAGTATATTTTTTTAAAAAGGAGATAGCCCAATATAGATAAGAAAATCATTTTTTTAAATGCCATAGCTCTTTAGAGGAATAATTTATAGAACCCAAGTGTGAGAAATGGATTTTGGTACCATAATTCAAATGTATGTGACCAGCCTCTTCTAATGAGTTTTAAATAGCTTTAAACTCTTCCCAATTACTTGTTGAATGGGATTGTTACAAAAATAGGATTAAGTGAAATAAATATCCTGAACGTTCCTTCCATAGAAAAGAGGTGTTTGGAAACAGCTGGGATTCAGCTGTCTACTGCAATCTGTTACAGATTTTGATCAGTAGTTACATGCTCCTCCCCTGGCCTTGAAGGATGCAAATGTGGTCCCAGTCCATTTGTTGGCCACTGCTTTCCTCTGTAGGCCCCAAATACCCCCAGGAAAACTGGAATTATTACTGATCTACCCCTACTTCTGCTCTGCAGTTTTCTTTTCTTAATGGCCTTTGTTCATAGTTTCTCCCCTTGAGATGCCCTCCACCTTTTGTTGGTTTTGGTGAAGGAAAGGTTGATTATTAAGTGCTAAGAATGTTGTGACTTTATTCTCAATTGGAGGGGGAAAAAGAATTTTATAGAAAAAGATGAGTTTATTTTTTTAATAATCACCACTCCCAATCTCAGTTCTCTTTTCTCCTGTCACTAGAGGATTTATTTCTGACAAGCTGTTTTATCATGGGCTTAATGGCTGCCAGCTGCCTCAAACTCACATTCTTCTAGCTTAGCAACCTTACTGGAAAGAGAAGATCTTTACCTACAATTCTAGGGAAAAGGTTAGGGAAGGATCTTGGCTTAGATGGGTAGGTCATGTTGGGGGAGGAGGCGTCACAATGCACATACCTGGACCCCTTCCCACCTGCACATTCCTAGAGAGTCCATGTTCTGAAGGTGTTCTGGGCTATTGTGTGTGGGTTAAATCCTCATTCACTCTTTTTCTTCTTAGTGTCATCAAAGGCTATGTGAAAAAGATATTAGAGTTGGCTTTGAAGGAGGAAAAGATGGATTTTATGTTGACATATTACAAGCGAAGTTTCCAGATGAAGAGCATGATTTATGAGGTTGAGAGTGTGGGTAGTTGAAAAATAAAAGATGTCTGAATGGGTGTTGATTGAACTAGGCTGAAAGATATAAGAGTAAGAGGTGAAAGAACTGAGGATAGAGTCAGAGAAAATGTAATGTAGAACTTTAAAAAGAAAAATGTGTTCTGTTAGGTAGAAGGCTAAGTAATTGTGGAGGCCAATTCTTTTACTAGGGGATTAAATGAGCAAATGAACTTTATACCACTATACAGAGGTAAGGTAATAGTGGGAGTATTACACCAAAAATTCCTATATAATAATGAAAACTATAACAAAAGCTCAAATAGGAACTGCTTACTAGATGCAGAAGAAAATTTCATACTAATAAAAACGTTGACATTTCCAAGAGTATGTTGTCATACAAGTTTACCTAACCTCTTTCAGACTGGCCAGAGAGAGGAAGAAGTACTAACAGGCACGAAGTGATCAAAATTTAACTGAGTTCAAAGAGATACGATAAGTCAGATTGTATAGTTCTGGTGATGACACATTTAGCTAAAGGAAGATGACTCAGAAAAAAAAGTGAAAGTTAATTATTATTAAGTAATGGTAATATCCTAAATGTTTAAATTCTTAAAAAAGACTCTTAAACTACATCTTTGATTAAGAGTAAGACAGTCTAGGATGGAGAAGTGTGTTGGGGACCAATATGATTTCAGGTTGTTTTGTAAGCCTGGAGAATAAAGGGTCAAGTACATAACCTTGGAAATAGTAAATAGTGAATACTGGAAAAGCTCTATGACCAGGCCCATTAGATGCTACCTGAGCTACGCCCTTGAGCATAGACTCATTGTGTAGTCACACTCTGTAGAATACTAGGGTGCAGGGTGAGGGAACTGCAGAAACAGCCTGTGGAACACATGATAGTTGACTGAAGTGGAAAGGTGTTGGCAGCTACACCTCTATGGCCTGTCTATTGAGTTGGCCCTGTAGCCTGGGTCTCTCCACACTCATCTTTAGATGGAGACTTCAAGCTCTTCACTCACAAGGGCACAAAGGCTATGTAGAGAAGTCTGTAAGGAGGTGAGTATGTCCTTTTTACATTCTTTGTTCTAATACCATTTACATTCACAAACTTCGAAATGAGGAGAAACTATGAATTGCTCAAGCACTCTTGACCCTTTGATACTTTGGTCATTACATTATTTGAGGATATATTATGGGAGGTAGAAAATAAAACTCCCTAAAAAGTTGAAGTTTTGATAGTCAATTTTAACTCTGAATTTCATCTAGATTATGAAATGATGACAAAGTACTTTGCCCCATTCCCTCACCTACTTTTAACCATCTGTTATATCTCCCTTTTCATCATTCTTCTGAACTTCCTTCACAGCTCACTATCCCCCATCCCATTCCACACCCTCCCCCCCCCACACACACACACACACTATCCCCATCAATTACCTGGCCTCAGGAGGTCTGCTAACCTAAGGGCCAAAGTGTAAACCCGGTTTTCCCTCTGGTCTCAGTAGTACATCTGAGGCCAAATGAGAATATTTAATCAAGACTCTACTGAAAGAAGATATGATGGAAGGAAGTCTCCAGCAACCAGATTGTCAGAATGACAAATTGTTGCACATTCTCTTCAATTTGGTTTCTCCTATAGTGTCACCCATCTGGCAGGGGCCTGCATCTTTCTTCCTCTTTATTCTTTCTCTCAAAAAATAAAATGAGAGAGAGAGAGAGCAAAGCTTCCTTGGGTTCCCTTTTAAAATCTATCCTCTCTCAGGAGGAAACAAGTCCTAATGTTAGTGTCATTCCTTCTCCTCCAAGTTCTTACACTTTAAATATAGAATCTATTTAGTGCTTCTTTTTTTAAAAAAATCTGTGGTATAAGATACACATAACTTTCTGCATTTCTATTCAGCATTGTGTTTTTAAGATTCTCTATTAATGCTCATAGTTCTAGTTCATTTTTATCTTTATTTTATTATATGAATACTAGAGGCCCGGTGCACAAAAATTTGTGCACTCGGGGTTCCCTCAGCCCTATGCCCTCCTGCAGTCTGGGACCCCTCGGGGAATGTCCACCTGCTGGTGTAGGTCCGCTTCCCAGGCAATTGGGCTTAAGCTGGCAGTCAGAAATCACTCTGGCAGCCCAGGAGCCCTCAGGGGATGTCCACTTGCTAGCGGGGAGCAGGCCTAAGCTGCAGTCAGACATCCTTAGTGCTGCTGAGGAGGCAGGAGAGACTTCCACCACCACCGCTGTACTGGCAGCCGTCAGCCTGGCTTGTGGCTGAGCAGAGCTCCCACTAATGGGTGCACTGACCACCAGGGGCAGCTGCTGCACTGAGCGTCTGCCCCCTGGTGGTCAGTGTATGTCATAGTGAGCAGTCATTCCCAGTAGTTCTGCTCTTAGGGTCAATTTGCATATTACCCCTTTATTTATATAGCAGCGGTTCTCAACTTGTGGGTCTCGACCCCTTTGGGGGTCGAATGACCCTTTCACAGGGGTCACCTGAGACCATCGGAAAACATATATAATTACATATTGGTTTTGTGATTAATCACTATGCTTTAATTATGTTCAATTTGTAACAATGAAAATACATCCTACATATAAGATATTTACATTGTGATTTATAACAGTAGCAAAATTACAGTTACGAAGTAGCAACAAATATAATTTTATGGTTGGGGGTCACCACAACAGGAGGAACTCTATTAAAGGGTGGCAGCATTTGAAAGGTTGAGAACCACTGTTATATAGGATAGAGGCCTGGTGCATGTGTGGGGCCAGCTAGTTTGCCCTGAAGGGTGTCCCAGATCAGGGTGGGGGTCCCGCTGGGGTGCCTGGCCAGCCTGGGTGAGGGGCT
>PVJC01034882.1:0-18562 GCA_004026665.1 Murina feae
GCAACAAATGTCTCAATCCTAGGAGCTGAAGCAAACAGCAGGCCAGGCCTGACTTCTAATTAAACATTGCTTCATTATAGAAGCCAGAGCTGAAGCAGAGGCGGTTTCATTAACTGCCTAGGCCCTGGCTTAAAGGAACAGTGTATCAATTATAGAAGATAAACAAACCCCAGAAACGTGCTTCCAGCCAGCCTTGCTGGGACATTGGGTCAATGGGAGCTGTGGGCAGACTGAAATTCTGAAAACAGCCATCAGCCCATCACCCATGCTGGCCACACCCCAATGGGGTGAGGGACACCACTGGGGGGCTTGGCCAGCCTGCAAACAGCCATCAGCCTCTCACCCAGGCTGGTCAGGTACCCCAGTAGGGACCCAAAACCTGAAGGGGCTGTGGGCAGCCTAAAAACGGCCCTCAACCTGTCACCGAGGCTGGCCACAACCCCATGGGGTGAGGATTCACACTGGTGGGCTTGGCCAGCCTGCAAATAGCCATCAGCCCCTCACCCAGGCTGACCAGGCACACCAGCAGGTGGACATCCCCAGAGGGGTCCCAGACTTCGAGAGGGCACAGGTCAGGCTGAGGGACCTCCTGAGTGCACAAATTTTTGTGCGCCAGGCCCCTAGTGAGATAACAAAATGATTGTAATCAATCTGATAAAAGTATATTCTAATTTATGCTATGATTAAAGAACATTAACTTAGAATTTGAATTACAACTAACTTCTTATCTATAACCTAGTCTTCTAAATTTTAGAACTATACTAATACCTTGTGATAAAACTTCAGGATTCACTATATCTATTTACATCTTACTTGCTATATTAGAAAAAGTCTATGTGACACTTCACACAGTAGCTGCAGTGATACCATATTTAGCCTATATCTGCATCATGTCAAATGAACAGTAAAATACTAGATTTCAAAAAATACTAAATCTTAACACCCTAGCTGCTTTACTTGCCAGAAGTAAGATTAGGCAAATTGCATTATTTCTCAGTTTAATATAATTAAAGTAATAATAATAATGCCTACTTCATAGAGTTGTTTTGCTTAAATGTAGAAAAGAGTTCATGTAATAAAGGTCATTTATTGGTACAAATTGCTTCCTGTCCAAGTGAATAATGCATTTTAGCCATGATATTTTTAACATAACTTTCCTTGCATGTGCAATGTAAGTAATACTACAAGCTACCTTACAGATCTGGGAGGATTAAATATACAAATTGACATTAAGTTTTTTGCACAAATCCTGGAACAGAGTAAATCCTTAATAAGTGTGAGATTTTTATGTCATTGTGAAAACCCAGTGTACTGGGGTTTCTTATAAGGGCATAAAAAGACCTTTCTGCAGCCATTTGTACTCAGAAATAACCAACAAATGGCTTTTGTTATGTATGAACAAGCCATGCCCAAGATCAGAGCCTGACACAGAAATGTCACAGGGAATCTTCACTTAAAAACACATCACCTTAATCCACAGGGACAGGGAAATGCTGAAAAATATAGACAAGACTACTTAAGGCCAACCAACAAACACACACAGAACAAAAGTGGAATGTGGTCATAATAGTAAATGTTTAAGATCACAGCTATCATTCTTTTTTAACCTCTCTATCTAATTTACTGCTTAAGTGCATTTGCCTCCAAACACTAATGCTCTGCTCTTGCCACAAGACAATATTACTTATCTTCTCCCTAAATGCTTCATTTTGATCAGAGATTTGACTATATCCCCAGGCTACATTTTCAAAGAGGGCAGCAGTTCCACTGTTGATTTAAAAAAAAAATCATTGTAAAACCTATTTTTTCTATCAGTATCTCATGACAGTCATTTTTTTAAAAAAATATATTTTTATTTTTATTTGTTTACAGAGAGGAAGGGAGAGGAATAGAGAGTTAGAAACATTGATCAGGTGCCTCCTGCACACCTCCTGCTGGAGATGTGCCCACAACCAAGTTACATGCACTTGACTGGAATTGAACCTGGGACCTTTCAGTCTGTAGGCCGAAGCTCTAACCACTGAACCAAACCAGTTAGGGCATGACAGTCATTTTGATGAGACGTGGTAACAGATAAGAGTTGACACCTACAGAATTAAAACTGAGTTTCTCCCTAGTAGTAAGCTTATTGTAGGCACCAAATAAAATGTCATGGCATGAAAGCCTAACATCTGATTATAGAAGCTTTTTAGTAAATACTAGAGGCCTGGTGCATGAAATTCATGCATGGAGGGAGGCTTCCCTCAGCCCCTCCAGCCACTCCAATCAGGGACCCCTCTGGGAATGTCCAACCACTGGTTTAGGTCCAACTCCTATGGAATCAGGTCTAAATTAGTGGTTGGACACCCCTCTCATAATCTGGGACTGCTAGCTCCTAACCACTCATCTGCTTGCCTGCTTGATTGCCCATAATCCCTCTGCCTTCCTGCTTGATTGACCCTAACCTCTCTGCCTGCTTGTCTGATCACCCCTAACTTCCTCTGCCTGCCTGCCGGATTGAGCTCCCAACTGCTCTCCTCTGTCAACCTGATCTCACCGCCAAGTGCCTCTGCTTGCCTGATCACCCCTATCTGCCCTCCCTTGCTGGCCTGCTCTCACCCCAAATTGCCCTCCCCTGCCAGCCTGATCTCACCCCTGACTGTTCTCCTCTGCTGGCCTGATCATCCCTAACTGCCCTTCCCTGCCAGTCTGATCTTGCCTCCAACTGTTCTTCACCTGAGGGCCAATTTGGTTCTGATTGGTCAGTTTCTATGCCAGTCAGTGTCAAAAACTCTGCCTCCTGGGCAGCCATTGGCTCCTCAGAGTTGACCCAGATTTGGTTCTGATTGGTCAGTTTCTATGCCAGTCAGCATCTCTGGGCCTATCAACAGGACCTGATCAGAAAGAAGGGGCTGATCAGCAGCCCTGATGGAGGCCTGGAGAGAAATAGAGGCATGGCTGTTGGCAAGGCTGGGAGAGAAAGAGAGGCAAGTTCTGATCAATGGCTGTCACAGAGACTACCGATCAGACCCAGCCTCTCCCTCTGCAGGCCTCTCTCTGGATCGGATCTGTATTTCCCTAGGCAGTCAGTGCTGGGTCCTGGCAGCCTCAGTGGCCCCAATCAGTGTGTTACCATGAACCTAGCACTGACTTCTGGTCTGTTGGAGCCTTAGGTCATTATGACCCTGGCTCTTTATTATATAGTAAGGTGACCACATTTCCAGATTTAAAGCGGTATACCATTGATGGGGGGGGGGGGGTGTCTTTTTTTCTTTCTTTTTTTTTATTATTACTTAAAATATTACAAGGAGTAATCAGGACTTTTTTAAAATGCCGCGGGATGTGGGACAAACTGTTAAAAATCGGGACTGTCCCGCCAAAAGCGGGACGTCTGGTCACCAAGATAGTTCATAATGTACTTAAAGTTCTAAATATTTATCATTACACAAAGTTTAAACTAATTCAAATGGCTACTTTCACATGGAAAGTCATTTGGCTACCTCTTCATATTGAACATGTATCTGAAGATTATTATTAATATAGGAAAACATACTATAATATCTATAGACTTTTCCATGGAGTCTATTCACAAATATATCAATTCATCAAAACTCCTAGTCAGTCCCAGAAGGAAAGCTTACATATAAATGTATCTATTTGTCTATTAATGTATATGGTTCTTTGCACATCAACTAAATTATTTAGAAGAAACTGAATTAGGAGATCTCCATTCCCATGAATTTGTTTCATAAAGACCTTAATAAACGAGGAATTTGCAATGATGGCCTTTTCAAGTAACCATATATTCTCCTTAATGGTTCCTAGCAAAAAACTTTGAATGTACACATTACTCCAACTGAATACTAAGCCATCCCAAAGGAAAGAGAAAGAGAGATAAAGAAAGTGGCCTGTCAGAGAAAATTCTCCATAGAGAACAGGGATTAACATTGCTTACTAATACTTAATGAATGGAAAAACTAAACATTTTATCTAATGAAAGAAATAAATGTTTTGTCTTCTGTCTTCCATATTTTTATCAGGATATCAATGCTATTCTAATTGCTCTATCATTCAGAATACCATGGAACATTTTCATAATCTCCTTTAATAAATACATACCTTTTGAATGAGTACCATTCATTGATTCCAAAAATGTTTATTAAGTATTCAATGATTGGCAGATAAAATTGGATATAATCAAATATAACTCCTATTTTCTGGTTGTTAAATTTTTCCAAGAATGCCAAAAAAACTAATAGCATGATACAGAACACTGTTTATCAAGAGGAACAGACAAAATGGGAAACAAATGAAAGAGGTCAGCTGGTGGAAAGAGGTGATTAGAGTAAGATTTGAGTAAGAGAAGATAAATGTCTATAGATATGGATTTTACTCTCTTTATAGTTTCCCTTCTAGACTACAAGCCCATTGAGGACAAACTCCAAGTCTGAATTGTAATGTTTTGTCGTGTTACCCTTTACAAGGCTCCATACACAGTTTTACTCACAGTAAACCTTCTACATATCCTCCCTGTAACTGCATTAACTGGAAAGTAACTAGAATTTACATGCCACTACAATACCTCTGCCAAAAATACAGTCTTCTCACATATATTACATACTCTTCAACACAGTTCTATGCATGTAAAAATAAAAATTTCTCCATAATTAGAAATAAAGTATACCTTACTGGATTTTTAAGAATATGATGACCAAAATTAACATTTGCCTAACTTGTATCTATTTTCCAGATTGGTGAAAATTAAATAATATTGTTTGCTATAACACCTCACACACTATGTGGTTTTTGAAATCATGTACAAGATTTACTTTAACTTTTGAAGAAAACATATAAATTAAGTGGAAAATAATCAATCATAATTCATATGAGGTAGTAAGTACCAAATGAAATTGGCAAATGTAAAAATGTATTGGCACCTTTAAAAGTTGAAAACATAAAAGTAAACACTGATATTTGTAAAGAGTTGTTTCTGATCTCACCAACATTATAATAGAACCTCATGGTTTTGAAACTTCACTTTGATATAATAAAAGAAACAAATGAATTAAAAAGGTAAAATAAAGCAAAATGTTTACACACACACACACACAAAAATATCTTACTATGTGATAAAATACTTTCTAAGGAAAATGGTGAAATAATACATGTAGATATTAAAATAAGATATAATGTACATCATAAGAATATTAAACATTAGCAACATCATGTAATAAAAATGTATTGGAAATACACACACACACCACAACTGGAGATCAAACCCACAACCTTGGTGTTGCTCTAATCAATCGTGCTACCCAGCAGGGTCACACACATAATGTAAATGGAAGGTGGAAGATTTTATATATTTACATGCATGTGTACATGTTTGTATGTGTGCCAAAGTGCAATGATAGAAGATACAAGACAGACTTGTAGCTACTTTCCCTGTGAAGTCTACTTTCATATAAAAGTCATGGTGAGCTTCATAAGCTGCCATTAGGAAAACAGCACTGTAAGCCTTGAGCAGGTGCATGCTCATTGCATGACATGTAAATTACAGTAAAGGTGGAAACAAAAGCGTGAGGTGCTTCTCAGTCTTTACGGCTTCTTCAATGTTTGAAGAAGTATTATGTACCTTATAATTTGTTATATTCCTATCAGACAATAGAAGACAGCTAATTCCCAATGTCACAACGGAGTAAAAAAAAAAGTTATTATTCTATGTAATCACTGTCAATTATGTTGGCAGTAAAAAGTGGAAAACATAGAATATCACAGAAAAAATATGAAATTATGAAATGACCAGGTTGGGTCTATAACTCCATGAGTGAGCGCATTTTAATTATTCCCCTTCAAAACAGATGTCTTTATTGCCCACGGGACATGGAACAGTTCATGAAAATGTATGTCACTAGCCGGACCCTGAAAATGCAGGGTGATAGAATCCAGGCATGCTTTACATACATTACCCTTATTTCTGTGATGAGAATTGAATGTAAGGGGAAGGAGAGATAGAGTCTGACCAATTAAGAAGCTTTTGCAATCATTTCAGTAAGTGATGGTGGCTCAGACTAGACATCAGAGGTGAAAGAGATGAGAATTACTCCAATTCAGAACAAAATTTGAAAGTAGATCTAAGAGAATAAGCTTATTGGAAATGATCTGGGTTATAAGTAGAGCAGGTGAGTATGGGAAGACAAATCAGGTATTCAGTTTTAGACCTGATTTTAAAATATCAAATATGATAACTGATTTGAACTATGGGGGCGGATATCTGGACTAGATATTTGCATTGATGTGAAGAGAAAAACACACTAAAATTAAAATTTGGGTAGACACTTCCAGTTATAAAATAAATAAATAGTGGGAATACATGGTGACTATAGTTAATAATGTATTATATATTTGACTAATCATGGTGATCATTTTCAATATACACAAATATTAAATCATATTTTGTTCACCTGAAACAAATATAAGGTTATTATATCAATTATACCTCAAAAAATATTAAGTGGAGAATAAGTCAGGAGAGGAAAAATATTGGCCAAGTCACGCAACAGAGACCTTTAGCCCATTTCCTGCTCTTCCCACAGCACTTTGACATCACATTTCCTGGCCTCTCTAGAAGGTTGGTTTGATTGAATTCTAGCTGAAGTGCCACTCCTAATCCATGAGCAACATCAGTTGCTCACGCACGATAGATACTAACAATGTATTTTCATAATAAACCCAGCTCACCTTGGGTTTGTCACCTGTGACTTCAATTAGAATACAGATGGTGTGGTCAAGATGAGCTGGGATTATTGGTGTTAGCAGTGAGGATCTTGTGCTTTGATAAAAAAAAAATTCACTTTGTATCAGTGACCATGTGAGACAGGAGTAGTTTGGAGGCAATGCTCTCATATTTATCTTAGTTAAAGGAACTTAGGATGTGTTGTTGTTTTTTTATTTATTTCAATCAATGACTATTGAATTTATATCAAGAAAAAACACCTTCCACTAAGTTGTAGGTGGGGAAACCAACAAGTATATGATACGGTCCCTCACTGAAATGATGTGGTCTATATGGGCTATGGAGAAGAACATGTGAAATACCATGAAAGGTAGAATATTAGACACTTAAATGAGATGAGAGAGGTGCAATGAAGGTCCAAATAAGAACATAGCAGAGTTTTTCTTTAAACTTTCCTGGAGACTTTAATTATATTTCACCCTTTGCTCCTTTTCTTGCTCTCCATTCCTGACCTGCCCTTCTCAAGTCCCAAATCAAGGAGAAGGTCTGGTACCTGGATCTTCTGCAGAGGCACATTCCAACCACATGGAGTAGGTTTGGACAGGTCTCAGACAGTATCTCTTTACCAAAGTTTGCTCATTTTGTTTTGTTTTTTTCATTGTTCACACTACCTTAGAAAGCTTATTTTGTGGGGTTAAGATGTGCTTGTTGGAAAAAGTAAAATAATTAAGTGGCAGCGAGTTGTACAACACTTCAGTCATTGAAAAAAAAAATCAAATTTTAAGAATAATTCTTATGACCATCATCCTATGTATTTCAAAATCTTATCAAAAACTGATATTTTTTAACATTAAAATAACAATGCTTATGGTTTTCTAACAAAAAGCTTTAACAGCTTCATTTGCCTAAAATTATTATTTATAAAATGTAAGGCAAGAATAACCAAGATCTATTTTCTTTCTCACCAAATGCTATGAAAAATCTACTCTAATAAAAGAGTAATATGCAAATTAACCATCACTCTGAGACACCTAAGCCACGCCCTCCAGCCAATCAGAGCAACTGTATGCAAATTAACCATCAAAGATGGCAGTTAATTTGCATGCACAGGAGAGTGAAGACTAAAGACAGCATAGAAGGGAGCCAAGCGATGGAGAAGGGAACGGAGCTGAGGCATGGAGATGGTGAAGAAGGGAGGGAGAAGCGGGAGGTGAGGGGACAGCTGAGGTGGCAGAGATGGGAGGGAGCCGAGGCAGCAGAAAAGGGAGGGATCCAAGGAGGCAGAGATGGGAGCCGAGGTGGGCTTCGCTCCCTTCTCTGCTTCGCTCAGGCTCAGGAAGCCCTATTCTTGCAAGAATCTTCCTGCAACGGGCTATTAGTAATTAAATAAAGCACAATTTTCTTTAAAGAATACATTTAGCCCTCCCATGGGAGTGGAAGCAAGGGAGTAGAAAGTATTCATTCCTTCTTTCTGTTCTCCTGAGAAATGGATACTCCTTCTCTCTGTGGGAAGGGACTGGCTAGAAGTGTTTCCTGCTCATGTAGCCTTTCTTACACAGAAAGCAAAGTGAGCCTGAAAAGAGATGCTTCTCCCCCCTCCCCCCCACCCTCACACACACACCCTCTGAAGGGAACACAGCTGAGCAACATAATTGAGCTCACTGGATTTCCTTGGTTTTGCTTTGCTATCCAATGCCTGAGTAAATGATAACAAGCAATCTTCTAACAAAGATTGTAAATGATAATCACTGTAAATGATCGTAAATGATTGTTAATTGCCAGCGTAAATGATAACAAGCTACCTTCTAACAGCAACTGTTATCGGTTCAAGTAATCCTTCAAATACCACATCCCCTCTACATCAATTTCCAAATCCCCATACTCTCAGCCCTCTGTGAACATCCTTAGGTTAGTCAAACCCTGCCAAACTGGGCCCCAATTCTGCCAATCCATTCGTGGCATGCCCTCTCACTTGTATAGTAAATATTTCTAATTTACTTTTCAGGAAACAATGGACTTAAAGTTCAGGAATGAATGTCACATAATAGTTTTAGAACCCAGATCCTCAAGTCATAGTGCCTTACTACTTCTAATCCCTCTGGTGAGGATCAAAAAAAAAAAAAAGAAAAGAAAAAGAAAAAGAAAAGAAATTCATTTCAAGGCTCATTTCTCATAACTCTTTCCCTTATTCTTTAACACTTCTGTATTTTGAAATCACTTATTTTGTTATATGGTTAATGCCCTATCTTTTTGAGTGACATAATCTCTGAATTCTTACGAAGACACATTTTCCCCCGGATGACAAGTATGTGTTGCCTGTCTATGGGATTTTAGCTTGTATTCCTTCCAGTTTCCCAGCCTGCTGTGTTACAGTGAGAAACCGAATCCCACTGATACTCACTTCCTTTGAAAGTAATATACTCATGTCTGGAAACACAGCAATAATTAGTGGTTTTGTGTGTTTTTCTGTTTCATTCTTCCAACCCATGAACATGATATCCCTCTGCATTTATTTTCTGTTTTAGTCCCCCAGCAATGTTTTTATTTTTCAATGTATTGTCTTGTACATATTTTTTTTTAGATTTATTCCTAAATATTTCTAAACTAGGGGCCCAGTGCACAAAAATTTGTGCACTTGGCAGGGGTGGGGGGGGGGTCCCTCATCCCGGCCTGTGCCCTCTCACAGTTTGGGACCCTGGAATCCATTGTGGCACACAGCACACACGGGGGGCACACCTCCGTGTGTGCTGTGTGCCCTGATTGCACTCATTTCCAGGCCTCAGCCTTGGGCTGGAGCTGGCTCGGTCCCTCCACCACTGAGGCTGCCCTGCCGCCTGAAAGTCATGGGGGGGCGGGGAGGGAATAGATCTACTTCCAGGCCGCAGGGCAGCCTGCGGGCCTGGGCTGGCTTGCTCCACCAGGCCCAGGCTGCCTTGCTACCATCGCTGGCCAGCCCTTCTCCGCCAGCAGCCACAGGCCGGCTGACTCCTCCCGCCCCCCAGGTTGCGCCTCAGGCCAGGTTGTTCCTCCCCTCCTGGCTCCCCCAAAACAGAAGTCTTCCATCTGCCTTGTGGGACCCCAGTGCCGCACACCACTTCTCCCAGGACTGAGACCTCCGACATCTTGGCTGGGCTAATTTGCATACAGCCGCTCTGATTGGCTGGTGGGCGTGGCTTACCCATTCCAGAGAAACAGTTAATTTCAATATTACGCTTTTATTAGTTAAGATGTTTGGAATTACTGGAAGTGGAATTTTAAAAATTTCAACTTTCAAATGTGGGCTGATAGTATATAAGAGTACAATGGATTTTATCTATTAACCTTCTACTTTGTGGCCTTATCACATTATTAATTCAGTAGCTGGTAAGTAAATGCAGTGGATTTCCTATGTAAACTAATATATCATATGCCATTAGGAAGAATTTTTACTTACTCCTTGCCTATCTTATAAAGTTTCTTTTATTTGCCTTATTGTAGTTCGAAGGGCATCCAGTACAGTGTTAAATGTAAATATAAATAGCAAGTATCCTTGCCTTGCTCACAATATCAGGGGAAAAGAGTTCAGTTTTTCAGAATTAAATATGTTAGCTGTAGGTTTTACAAAGATGTCCATCATCAGATTAATGAGGTTCCCTGCTTAGTTTGCTGAGAGTTGAGTTTTTTCATCATAATCAATGTTCAATTCTGCCAGCTTTTTCTGCATTTATTAAAAGTATCATATGTTTTTACATTTTTATGATACTATGGTAAATTATATTGGTTTATTTTCAACCTGGCATCACTGAGATAATTTCTACTTAAACATGGCATTTATCCTTTTCTCATTGCATTTTATTTGCTCATGTTTTATTAAAGGTTTTGCATCTGCATTCATGAAATATAATGGTTTTTAATTTTCTGATTTGTAATTGTGACAGAATTTAGGATTGGGGTTTTGCTGGTCTCATGAAATAATTCATTCAGTGTTTCTCCACTGATTTTTGCAAAAGGCTGTATAAAATTGTTATCAAATTTTCCTTGATGTTTGAGAACATGTGTGAAACCATATGGGTTGGGAGTCTCTTTCTGTGAGAAGTTTTTTAAAAAAAAACACAAATAGATTTTTATTGATTTTAGAGAAGAAGGGAGAGGGAGAGAAAGATAGAAACATCAATGACAAAGAATTATCTATCAGCTGCCTCCTGCATGCCCCACATGGGGGATCAAGCCCACAACTCTGGCATGTGCCCTGACCAGGAGTGGAACTATGACCTCCTGGGTCATACACAGGGTGCCACTCACTGAGCCACGCTGGCTGGGCTGTGGAAGGGTTTTTGATAACAAGTTCAATTTATTTAATAGATATAAAACTATTTAAGTTTTCTGTTTCTTTTGTTAATCATGGTAATTAATTCTATAATAAATGTAGCTATTTTGTCCAAGTTCCATATTTGATTGTGTTTCAACTTCTTCATAATATTTTATCCCTTTAGTGTTTGTAGGATCTGTAATAATAATCATTCATGCATTCTTAATATTCGTAACTTCTGCTGCATCTCTTATTTTCTTGAATAGCCTATGTAAGGGTATGACAATTTTGTTGATCTTATACTATAACTAGCTTTCAGGTTTTTTCCTAACTTTTAAATAAAAAAATCTGTGGTACATTTACACAATGGAATACAATGGAGCGGTAAAAAAGAAGCATGGATGGACCTGGAGATTATTATTTTTATTATTTTTTAAATATATTTTATTGATTTTTTACATAGAAGAAGGGAGAGGGATAGAGAGTTAGAAACACAGATGAGAGAGAAACATCAATCAGCTTTCACCTGCACACCTCCTACTGGAGATGTGCCCAAAACCAAGGTACATGCCCTTGACCTAAATAGAACCTGGGATCCTTCAGTCCACAGGCCGATGCTCTATCAACTTTGCAAAACCATTATGGCTGGTTCTGAGATTATTATGCTAAGCAAAAAGAGCCAATCTGAGAAAGACAAATATCACATGATCTCACTTATATGTGGAATCTAATAAACAAAATAAACTGATGAAAAAATAGGTCCAGAATCATTGAAGTATAGAACAGATGGACAGATCTTACAGAGAAGGGAGTGGAGGGGGGGCGCGGTGGGGAAGAAATTAATGAAAGAACTTATGTGCACATATGCATAACCTATGGACAGACAATAGTGTGGTGGAGGACTTAGGGGGGATAGATGTAGGGTGGAGAGGGTCAATGGAGGAGGAAATGGGGGACACCTGTAATACCCTCAACAATAAAAATAAATTTTAAGAACTATGCTGTTCATTTCTGCTCTATTTATTTTCATTCCTCTACTTACATTAAGTTTGTTTTTCTTAGTCTACCTTCTACAGACAGAACATTAGGTCAGTGATTTTAGAACTTTCCTCTTCTGTAACAAAAACATTAAAAGCTCTATGTTTCCATTAAAGCACTGCTTTAGCTGCATCCCTCTCAAATCTTTGCCAAACTGTGGCTACCTGTTTGATGAGAAGAAATGCAACTAACCTATTTGAAAGTTAACTCCTTAAGTTCTCAAAAGGGAACAAGAATCCCTACATCCCTAAATCTGTCTGCATCTATATACTAGCATACTCATTGGCATTAGTAATTCCATTCTTCATACGGATCCTCTAAGACTTCATTTCTCCAATTGTTTTTATCCTCTCTTTCCCCATTCTTTTTTTAAATTTTGTTTTATTGCTTAAAGTATTACAAAGAGTGTTAGATAAGTCTCCATTTTTCCCTTGACCTTCCCCCCTCTTCCCCTACCTCCCAGTGTCTTGTGTCCATTGATTATGCTTATATGCATGCATACAAGTCCTTCAGTTGATCTCTTAACTCCCCCCCAACCCTCCCGAGCCTTCCAGCTGTTGTTTGACAGTCTGTTCAATGCTGTTCTGCTGCTGTATCTGTTTATGTTCGTCAATTTATAACGGTCTTTATTATTCATAAATAAGTGAGATCATGTGGTATTTTTCTTTCATTGATTTAACTCTGAATCCACAACAGGAAACACAAAACTGTAAGGGCTCTGCCCCCATCAATCTAAAATCAAATCACTATCTTTCTCTACCCAGACAATATAATTGAAAGAATAATGTATAGTCACTGATTTCATTAAGACATGAAAGAGCAGAGCAGCAGAGGAGGACAGGGTAAAGAATGCTCAATTCATTTCAGAGGCAAATGATATTCAAGTAAGTATAAGAGTTGCATTTTTAGGGAAATGACTGGACACACTGTGAAAGAGATTGGATGGGAAATGGCTGTAGGTAGGACCCCTATTATATAAGTACACAGGGAAGTAGTTCAGGAGTGAGCCTTAAAACAGAGTATTAGCATTGAAGATGAAAAAAAAGAATAAAGGCCAGAGAGATATTTGGGAGAAAGCAATGACAGTCAAGAATTCTCTCAGGCCCTAGCTGGTTTGGTTCAATGGATAGAGCATCAGCCTGCAGAATGAAGGATCCTGGGTTCGATTTCAGTCAAAGCCACATGCTCAGGTTATGGGCTCAGTCCCCTATAGGGGATGTGCAGGAGGCAGCTGATCAATGATACTCTCTCATCATTGATGTTTCTATCTCTCTCTCCCCACTTCCTTCATCTCTCAAATCAATAAAAATATATTTAAAAAAGAATTCTCTCAGACTTTTGTTTAACAAAAATATCATCTTCATAGGATTAATGGCAATATTTTAAAAAGTAACCTTTTAAAGCATCTTGTAGGTCAATAGATATTACTCTTAGTACTGCTTAATTGGGCATATATAGTGTCTAAAACTTAAAGTACATTAATCTTTGAATTAGAAAGCTTTTATCAACAGTGATGAACATACAGATTAAAAACCTGTGTGAGACTCTGACCCTCTCTATTATCTCAATACCCATAGTTTTTATCTCAGGTCAGGTCCAGCTTAGGGTGAAATTGCTTTGTTTTTGGAAACTCCCATTTTCCCTCTTCTTAATACAACGTCCAAGAACAAACATTGGATTTGGAAACAGAAGGAAAGGAGTCTGAATCTCTGCCAAATTCCTGGCTGCATGTTTGATGAGAGGAAATGCAACTCACCTATTTGGAAGTTAATTCCTTAAATTTCAAAAAAGTCAATGAGAATCCCTATGTCCCTGAGTTTTGAAAGAGTTAATGAGAACAGGGTGAACAGACTAGGTTGATGAATGTCCTTGTCCACTGCATGGGTTCTTTTGCTAATAGAAGATGCTTGGAAGAAAACATTTGTGTTTCTATCAAATATTCCTAAACAAATTTATAAGTTTAAAAATATAGGCTTAATTCTAGGTGAATTTTACTAAGGTGATAGTACATTCACATGTATGTAATCTTTTATTAATCTAAAAGTGTGCATCTAAATTCTATGCTTAAATTGCTTTAACTAGTCCCATAGTAAAAAAGAAAGCATTTTAATTTTTTAATTGTACTTATTTAGTTATTTTTTAATCGTCACCTGAGAATATTGTTTCCATTGATTTTTAGACAGAGTGGAAAGGAAGGAGGAGGGGGAGAGGGAGAGAGAAAGAGGAGAAAGAGACACACATTGATTGCCTCCTGCTCTGGGAGAGGGTGTCCAGCTAAAAACAAAAGACAAATCTTCCGAAACCAGAAACCACACTCCAGTGGAGCAATAGCCAAAATGAGAGAAATATGTACTGTATCTGTGATTTTAAAACTCCTCTATTTGTGGAAAGTCTCCTGAGTTTGTTTCTTCATCTATAAAAGATAATTTATATCACCCCCCCAAGGTAATTGTAAGAATACATATATATCTGTGTGCTTAGTACATGGCAGGCTCTATGCTTTAAATACGTATATAAGTGAAATAAAGGGTGCCAATGGCATGGATGAAGAACCACTGCTCCTGCCTACTACATGAAAAAAACAAGGACGTTTTTCTTGCTCATTAAACTATGTAACAACATAGATGGGATCGCTTCTCTTGAATATGTTCTTACAGAAAAGACAATAGATAGACAGAAATAGCCTGAAAAAGAAATATAGATTAACATAGTTCTTAGCAGAATCTATTGCTGCTAAGCTGCCAACTCAGAATTTTCTGAGCAGTAGTTGAGTGATTCCAGTGTTGATGTTCACTTTGAAATGAATTTGTAACTATGGAAACAATGTGACCTTTGGAAAAGAAAGGGTTTAATGGTGCCCACAAGTGCAAAGCAAATTGAAAATGCACGTAACATCTCTAAACACCTTCTGTGTGTAAAAAAAAAACACATATAGATGTATTGGAATTTTGCGTCATGCAAATAAAAATACATCTACTAAACCTATCAAGAGACTGGCAAACAACAGAAAACTCAAGAGTTCAATTCAAATGCCACCTCCTCATTGAAGCCCTGCCCAGTACCTTCAATCAAAATTAGCTGTTGTATTCTTAGCACTTAGAGATTAGTTCAAACAATAGCATCTGTTCTTACAGCTATTTGTATATTTTTAAAAATGCTTCTCTCAATAGATATTTATAAGGCAAAGGCTCTAACTCAAGCATGTCAGATTCACGGCCCATACTGAATTATTTTTTTTTAATTTTGTTTTATTGCTTAAAGTATTACACCACAGTGAATATTTTTGTGGCTTAGCCAATATAACTGTATGTAAGAAACGTTTTAATAAAAATTTCATAACTTAAGTTTTACAACATACTGTTATACGTAATTATTAATATCGAACTGCAATGTTCACTAATGACTGATTACTATAATCATGATTGTGCTGCATTCATTTCCCTTGTGTAACTTACTTGCAGGCGCACCATTGCTCTCCACTAATACTAGCAGCGAATATTTTAGCCGCTGATCCTCATGTCATTAGTCTTCTACTGACTTGTTTGGAGTGTGTAACAGGAAATATTTTTCTTTTGTTTTTTTTTGTGTTATGCTTATTAATTCATGCAGTTATTTAGTGTCTGGTAGGTTAATGTTCAAGAAAAAATATTACTTTTTATTAAAATGTTTCATTACTTGATGTTAATGATTACTCATTTATTTCAGCCCTTTGTATTCAGCATATCTCTATTACAATAAACCTATGTTTCTATGAAAATTGAAGCTTTTGTTTTTTTGACCCACATAAACTTAAACCTTGTTTATTTAGCCTGTGTTAGCTTTTGAGTTTGACATGCTTGCTCTAACTAATTTAATTTTTTTCTCTATTTTATGAGGATTCTAGTGGAAGCTTTAGGTCAAATTATGTATTTAATATATATTACTTGAATTTCAGTAAGTACATAAACTTTTATCAATCCTATGTAATAAAAGCATAATATGCAAATCGACTAAAGGGGCAGAATGACCAATCGGTGGGGGGCAGGGCCAGCAAGGGGGCGGCACCAGGCCAGTCAAGATGTGTGCCAGAGGGCAGAGGGAGGGGACAGTGATCTGGGAGGGGGTGGCAGAAACCAGCGGTGGTGGAGGGGCGATCATGGGTGCCAGGGGTGTGGGGCCAGCTGCTCACCACCAGTGCTGTCCCCTGATCTGCCCCCAGTTGCTTCCTGCAAAGGGAGGCCAGACTGCAGCTTAGGCCATCAGTTGGATATCCCCTGTGGGCTCCCAGACTGAGAAAGGGCACAGGCCAGGCTGAGGGACCCCCTGAGTGCATGAATTTTCATGCACTGGGCCTCTAGTATTATTATGTTAGTTATTAAGCTATTGTTTTATTCAATGTATTGTTCTTAGATTGTCGTTAGCTCATTTCTCATTTTTTCTTTTTTTTAAACATCATGTTTATTGAGGTATAATTTAGCATATAGCAAAAATTACTCTTTTTGATATGCTTTATGAGTGTTAAAAGGTATATATAGTCATAATCACTACCACACTCAAGATAAAGAATATTCCACTACACACACAAAATTTCCCTTCTACCACTTTGTCATTAACATCCTCTACTCAAACTGAAGCACCTTAATAAAACACCTATTTCTCTCTTGAGTTTTGCATTTCAAGATTGTCATGTAAACAAAACAATATAGTATGCAGAGGTCTTTCTTGCCAGGTTTCATTTCCTTGGTATAATATTTGTAAGATTTGTTTACGTTCTTGAATCTATCAGTAGCTCACACCTTTGACTACTCAATTATATTCCATCATATGGATGCTCCATAGGTTTTTCTATTCACCAGTCAATAGACTTTTGATTATTTCTGGTTTTGAACCATTACAAATTATGCTGAAGTGAAATTTTAAGTGCATGTTTTTGTGTAGTCAGATTGTTTTTATTTCCATTAAGTGCATACCTATAAATGGGATTGTTGAGTCATAAAATGTATATTTAACATTATAAGAAAATGACAAACTGGTTTCCATTGTGGTTATACAATTTGTTTTTCCTACTAGCAATGTACAGTCACCCTTCTTATCCACAGGCTCCATATCCATGAATTCAACCAACCTCTGATCAAAAATATTTTTTAAAAAGTTACATGGTTGTTGACATGTACTATGTAATTAGGCCTATTGTGGTTGCATCTGTACTGAACCTGTACAGACTTTTTTCACGTCCTTAGTTCCTAATCAAGGCAGTATAACAACTATTTACATAGCATTTACATGTATTATATATTATAAGCAATTTAGAGAAGATTTAAAGGACTGTGTAAGTTATATGCAAAAACTACGCCATTTCATTTAAGGGACTTAAGCATCCCTGGATTTTATCCCTGGAGTTGGGGATTCCTCAATGAATCCCCTGAGGATACAGAAGGAGGAGTGTAAATGAATCTTAGTTACTCTATTTCCTCATAAAAACTTGGTTTTGTCATTTTAAAAAAATGTTAACTGTCTTAATAGATGAATGTTGTATTAGTTTGCTAGGACTGCCATAACAAAATAGTAGTCCTGTTGGCTTACACAACAGAAATGTATTTTCTCATTTTTATTTTCTAACTTATGACTTCATAGCTTATGATTTTATATGTAAACCCTTGCTTAATTTTAGGCCTCACAAATTGTTCTCCTATCCTTTGAGAAATTTTATAGTTTTAGGTTTTACATTTATGGTTCAGTCTGAGTTAATTTTTCATGGGTTGAAGTACATTTTTTACATATGGATGTCCAATTGCTCATTTGTTGGAAAGATTATCCTTTTCTCATTGAATTATCTTGACAACTTAGTCAAAATGAATTAACTATGTGTGAGTCTATTTCTGGTCTTGCTGTTGGTTACATTGATCTATATGCCTATCCTTTTCCCAGTAATGTGCTGTCTTCTTTACCACAGCTTTACATCAAGACTTGGGAGTCCAGTAGTATGTCCTCTCTGTTGTTCTTATTTTTCAAAATATTTTAGTTATTTTAGCTAAATGACATTAATTTTAAATTTCAGAGTCAGTTTTTCAATTTCTAAAAGGAACAAGTCTGCTGGAATATTTCTTGGTACTGTATTTAATAGGTAGATCCATTTAGGAAGGATTAATCTCATAACAATTGAGTTTTTTTGAAACATAAGCTTGTCTTCATAGAAAAACTACTGCTGCCCTGATCAGTTTGGCTCAGTGGATAGAGCATCGACCTTCGGACTAAAGGGTCCCAGGTTCGATTCCAGTCAAGGGCATGTACCATGGTTGCGGGGACATCCCCAGTGGGGGGTGTGCAGGAGGTAACTGATCTGTGTTTCTCTCTCATTGATGTTTCTAACTCTCTATCCCTCTCCCTTCCTCTCTGTTAGTTAGCATGCACTGATTTTTAGCAAAATTTGATCATTGTTTTGTGCAGTATGTCTCGAGTTCCATACAGAAAATGCTATGTAAAAACATCTGTTCCCTCGGATTTCCTAATCATATCTATATTTGAAACCAATTACTGCTCTT
>PVJC01034883.1:0-18564 GCA_004026665.1 Murina feae
TTCTTCTTCTTCTTCTTCTTCTTCTTCTTCTTTCTCTCTCTCTCTCTTTCTCCCCCCCAATGGAAAAAAACACAAAAACATATCCTCGAATGAGAATTTTAAAAAATTAAATTAAGGGGTTGAACTAGGATAGATGTCTGGTTTCCAACCTCACTAAACTTCTCTGTGCCTCCTATTTCTCATCTATGAAATGGAGGTAACAGTACCTACCTCCTAGGGTTGTTTCAAAGAGGAATCAGGTTAATAATAGGAAAGTCCTTAGAACAGAGCCTGGTACGTACAAAGTACTATATAAGTAAAAAAAAGTAACTTTTCTTTCTTTTTTTTAAAAAAAAATCTTTATTGTTCATATTATTACAGCTGTTCCTTTTTTCCCCCCCATAGCTCCCCTCCTCCCAGTTCCCACCCCACCCTCTGTTCTTACCCCCCCAACCCCGCTGTTCTTATCCGTAGGTGTACGATTATTGTCCAGTCTCTTCCCACTCCCCCAACACCCTTTCCCCCAAAAAATTGTCAGTCCAATTCCTTTCTATGCCTCTGATTCTATTCTATTCACCAGTTTATTCTGTTCATCAGATTTTTTACTCACTTGATTTTTAGATTCACTTGTTAATAGGTATGTATTTGTTGTTCATAATTTAAAAAAGTAACTTTTCAAGGTCCCCTCCACAGTGGGAAGGTAGGTATGGAAGGGAGGTGGGGAAATGGCCCAATGCGGAGCCTCCAAGCTCCAGCTATGTACTCACTGAAGGTGCGGGGTAGGGAGCCGGGGGAGGGAGTAATTACTCACAATACTTACCTCGGGCTCACCTACTCTGTTTCCCCGAAAATAAGACAGTGTCTTATATTAATTTTTGCTTCCAAAGATGCGCTAGGTCTTATTTTCAGGGGATGTCTTATTTTTCCATGAAGAAGAATACGGTACACATTTATTGTTGAACAAAAAAAAAGGAAATTTATTACCTGTGTGTCCATACAATGTGCCCGACTCCTGCCCGGCGCGACTCACTGTCTAATTGTGAGTCAGCCAGACTCCGTCAGGGCAGAGCGAGCAGCAGGCAGCAGCTTGTCCTGGCGGCGGCACGGGCTCTCTGATTAAAAGAGACCTCGCACTTCCTGTCTGCTCCGGCTACGCTGCGGCCAACAGTGAGCTGTGCGGTGGCGCCCGCCACTATGACCCAGAGTCCAGAGTTATGGTAGCTTGGGGGGGGGGCTTATTTACCAGGGAGGCCTTAGGTTTGGGGGGGCTTATTATCAGAGAGATCTTATTTTCGGGGAGGTCTTATTTTCAGGGGATGACATGCTTCTCCAGCCCCAGGGCACCCCAGACGATGTTATCTTCTGTCCAGAGAGTCCTGAAGAAATACCTACCCAGTGGCTGGCCAGAGGTATAGGGAGAGAGAGATTTGATCGCTGAGGCCGGAGAAGGAGCCCGGCCCAATGGGAACATGGCGACTGCCCCGGGCCTCCAGCCCCCACCACCCCTGGAGGAGGATGAGATCCTGATTGTGAAGGTGAAGGAGGACTTCCGACTGGGAAGAGGAGCCCTCGGTGAAGATGGGAGACCCCAGCCCTGAGACCTTCCGCCAGCTCTTCTGGCTCTTCTGCTACCAGGAGGTGGCCGGCCCTCGGGAGGCCCTGAGCCGCCTCTGGAAGCTCTGCTGCCACTGGCTGCAGCCCGAGCTGCGCACCAAGGAGCAGATCCTGGAGCTGCTGGTGCTGGAGCAATTCCTGTTGGTGCTGCCCAGGGAGATCCAGGCCTGGGTGCAGGAGCGGCAGCCGGAGAGTCGTGAGGAGGCCGTGGTCCTCGTGGAAGGGTTTCAGCAGGAGCCCAGGAAATAGAAGGTGAGGCGGAGGGGGGGGGGCATTCTGGCGCTGAGGTGGGGAAAGGGATTCTGTGTCCTCAGGGCCCTGCTGCTGAGGTCTGCATTTGGAGATTCCTTGGGTTCTGGAGCTGTGGCCAGCTGGGGTCATTGGGAGAACCAGCCGTTTTGAATGGAAGAAGGCAGCTATAAAGTGTCTCATCTTTGGCCAAGGGGTATCCGTCTATTGATATAGCTCCCCTAGCCCTTTCTAAGCTCGTGCTAATACCGTCACAGCATGAGCCAGGCACGGATTGCACACCTTCCAAGGCATGGCCTTGGGAGTTGAAGAGATCTCAACAGAGGGAGGTGCTCATGGCTGGTGGGTGTCTTGATCAGCGCCCCCAGATGTCCTCCCAGTCTCTCTAGAGCTACGTTGTCCAACAGCCCCATGTGACTTTTAAAAATTAAATGAAATTAAAAACGTAATTTCTAAGTCACCCCAGCCACATTTCAAGTGTCCAGTCGTCCCATGTGGCCAGTGACTGCTGTACTGGACAGTGTGGCTATAGGACACTTCCATCATCGTGAGAAGTTCTATAGACAGCGTAACTCCAGTGCACATGCCACGTCCTCCTAACCAGATTTGAGGAATGGGAACTCTCTTACAGATTTCTCCTGCTTTCAGTCACTAAACTCCTTGCATGAAAAACAAATTTAAAAGCCACACCTCACCTTTTTAAATTCTTTTTTCAGTGCCATGCCCAGATTAGATAGTTGGCAAATGCTGACAGGTCACTTTCTTCCTGTGGCAGTGCCATCGCCCACACACGACTGTTCCCTTGCATCCAGCAGGACACATACATTTCCCCCAAAACCTGACCAAAATGTGAATTGAGTGCAGTAAGCAAATCCTGCTGTCATGGCGACTAATAAGAACTCGGGATGCTCTCCCAACCCCTCCAACCTGGTTTTGGGGGTTCCTGCATGGCTTCCCTCTGTCACTGGGTCCCCTGGAATCTCTAGGACTATCTCCTGTCAGAGATGTGGAATGTTGGATGAGAGGGAGCCTGAGATGGGTTCGCCAGCTGTCTTAGCAGTTCCCTGGGGAATGTTTCTTACCTCAGGTGCTATTGCAGAGCTCAGTAAACTGCGACTCGAGTTTGTTCAAATCACCTTCTCTGGAATAAGGAGTTAGATTATCCCACAGCACCTGTAAATGATTTCAAGAAAGGTAGCAAATGCAGTAATGCCAACTTCCAACATGAGATTTGATTCTGGCCCAGGGTTTGTTGAGAGCACCAAGAAACAAGGGTAAGAGTGTGACAGTGACACCGATGCAGTGTGACAGGGAGAGACTGGAGTCTCATTCAGAAGCAGAGCAGGCCTCCTTGTATCCAAGCTCGGAACCTGACCTCTTCCCAGCTCACATTCTCCCCGGTTGTTGCTGGAGGCAGGGCTGTGTGTGGCATGTGGAGGGCCAAGGGCACAATGACGAGGCCACCTTGGTGATGAGGGTGGCCGGGGTGCCCGACAAGGGGTTGGAGACCTTGTGGGTCTCCCCCTGACCTGGGAGCTGGTTGGCGCTCTCCGTCTGTATGCAGGGCCTGGAGGTACTCTCTGACCATGCAGTGCCCCACCAGATGGGGCAACAGTGTTTGAAACGTCAGGCAGAGGCCCAGCCAAAGGAGCTGTCCCTGGAGAAAGAAGTTTGGGACTCCAGCCAGCAGCCCCCAGCCCAGCTAAGCTGCAGACCAAAAAGAAACCCTGAATTGTCGCCAAAGAGGGGTGAGTAGCTGCCCTCAAGGAACGCAGCCCTACAGGAGAGAGGGAGGCAAGAGGAAAAGAGCGTTGTGGGAGGTTGAGGCCTGTGTGTATGTGGCTCCTGGTGGGGAGCTGAGCCCAGGTGGGGAGCTGCTGGACCTGTCCTGGCCTTCATTGCTGTGCCCACAGGTGGGCTATGGTGGACTTCACTGGTAATGTTCTTTCCCCGGGCCCAGTCACCTCCCTGCACCAGGAGATGGCAGCACCAGCCACATCCTTCCTTGCAGCCTGGTCCCAGGTGAGTGGTCATTCCTGGTCTGCAGCATTCCTATGGAGACACTTCTCTCCCATGGCCAGGACTGTGGGTTTCCGAGGCACTCCCCCCTGAAATGACCTCTGATGCCACCTGAGCATTAGGTGTGTTTGTAGGAGTCTGGGGGCCAATGGTGAGCTTGGGAAATCGCTCAAACCCAACCGGGTGTCAGAATCTCCTGGGACTCCAGGTAAAAATAAAGATTCCTCGCCCAGCCATGGCCTGGAATAGTCTTTTGTGCTTGTTTAAATAAAAGTTTATTGAAATACAATTCATATACATACATTTCACCTATTTAAAATATACAATGTTTCATACATTTACAGAGTTATGCAATCACCACAATCAATTTTAAAACATTTTCATCACCTGCCCAAAATTCCCCACACCCATTGCCCCTCCCCCAGCAACCACTGATCCTCTTTCTGTTTCTGGATTTGTCTCTTCTGGACCTTGTAAGCTTGGGTTTTATTTATGTTATTTATTTATTTACTTTTGCTTGAGTTTTAATCATGTACCCCGGGTCAGTCTGGCACTAGATTTGGGAACCACTGGCTTAGAGCCATCCTGAAGTCCTCAAGTCACCCTGTTTGGGTCCCAGGGCTGGCTTGAGTTGAGGTAGGGCATGCTAACCCGGGTCTCCAAGGAGCCTGGGCCCCAATGGCTGAGCACACAGTGGATCTGGCTGCTCCGCACAGCGAATCTGTCCACACTGTGCTGCTGCCTTGCAGCAACAGGACAGAGCATGATGGCAATAGTGTGTCCCAAAGAGCAGGATCCTGCCGTGTCCGTGAGCTGAGGTTGGGAGGAGAGGTGTATGACAGCTTGTGGGGAGGGAAAAAGTGGTGGGAGGCAAGCAGGACCCACCACTGTGACGTGAGTGGAAGGGAAAGGTCAGCTCACCAGGCTGGCCCAGCCTGTAGGACTGAGTGAGCTGTGTCCTTGCAGGTACCAGTGACCTTGGAGGACATGGCCGTGTATCTGTCCCAGGAGAAGTGGGGGTGTCTGGACCCAGCTCAGAGGGGCCGAAGTTGGGACATGCTGCCAGAAAGTGAAGGTAACATGTGGGGAGATCCTGGCTGCTACCATTAGAAACCATGATGTCTGGTGTGGGCCAGTCCTAAGGAGACGGAGGCTCTTTGCCTCATGTTGGATGTAGCTGGCCTGGCATTTTCCCCAGGTGTATGTTTCCTTCAGGACCCGAGACCCTGGCCACCTCTCTGCTCACACCTTCCCTGGCTCCCTACTGCCTGCAGGAGCCAGTCTAGAAGTTCTCAAACTATAGTGGCCTGAGGAATCATGGGAAGAATGTTAGAAATAGGTATTCACCAGCCCCATGCCCAGGAGTTCGTTTAGTAGGCCAGGTGTGCTCTCTGGCCATTTTGCTTGGTATCCAGCTACATGCAGCCTGCAAAGCCAGGTTTGCTGGTGTCTTGTCAGGGGCCCAGCTGCAGTGGGGGCAGTGTGGTGGCTTACCCACATCCCAGGCAGATGCCCCAAGCTGTCCTGAGTTCCTTCTTTCACTCCTGCACCCATACAGTTGGTCTGGTTTCCCTTTAGCCTCTGTGCTGCCCTCAGCCCCCATGGGTAGAGCTGTTCCTGGCAAGGCCTTGGCCATCAATGGCCTCTTCTTACCAGCGCCCCAGCTCCCCACTCAACACTGTCTCTTCTCTTTCCACTTGTCTTGTCTTGCCAATCCTGTCACCCACTTATTCCCCAAAAATGTTTTCTAAGGGAGTTGAGATACTACTTTGTATCAGTTGGAGTTCTCCAGAGAAACAGAGCTAATAGGATGTGTATGTGTAAAGAGATATAGTTTAAGGAATTGGCTCACATGATTGTGGAGGCTGGCAAGTCCAAAATCTGTATGGCGAGTCAGAAGGCTGGAAATTCAGGCAAGATTTCTATGCTGCAGTCTTGAGGCAGAATTCCTTCTCTGGAAAACCTCAGGATTTGCTCTTAAGGCCTTCACCTGATTAGTAGAGGCCCACCTCCAGTGCGGAGGGTGATCTGCTTTACTTACAGTCAGTTGATTTGTAAATGTTAATTACATCTACTTAACACCTCCAACAGTAGCATCTATATTGGCATTTAAACCAAACAACAACATAGCCATAATCATTACATACTTTTCTTTATATCCTCATTTTTTTAAAACTAAGAATCTATGGAATGAATGAAAATGAACCCTTCCACTGCCTCATAGAAGGAGAACACTAATTTTCTGTGCAAACTATTGCTGGACCATTGCTCCATGCTCTTAGTTCCATATCTGTCTCCCGTTTAGTTGTAATTCTTGGCCACTTAGTCTCTATTGTGATGAAACTCCAGACTCCTCCAGGGTGTCAGGGTTTCCCTCCCAGAGCCAGTGAAAGCCTTGAGCCCTGTTTCCTCACTTCCTCTCCCTCAGAGGAAACAGTCTGCACAGAAGTGATGTCTTTCAGAGCATCTCACTTTTCTATAGATTCTTCTGATGTCTGTTTGCCCTCATGAGGAAAGGATTTTCAGTCGCATGGTTCTAATACAGCCCACACTCACATCCTCCCTTCTCTTGTCCTGTAAGCCAGACTCCCCAGACCCCATCTGACTGCCCGGTAGGGGTGAGGAGGCCTGCAGGACCCAGCTCTTGCTGCCTTGTGACATAGGGATGTTTCTGGTGGTGCCAGCTCAGGTGGCGAGGGGGCGGGGTCAGCAAGAAGAATCAGAAGTCCCAGGTTAGCTTCTGTCCTCTCCTGGGGTTTAAACCATGGTGATTGTGTTTGTGTAGTTCAAGCCCAAGGACTTAGAGGAGGAGTCAGCAGACCTTTTCTGTAAAGGGACAAATAATAAATTGTTCAGATTGTGAGCCATACAGCCGCTGCCATCTTGGCGTGAAAGCAGCCACAAAAGAACAGAAAACTTTATTTATAGAGAGAGGCCCTGCCTCTGGGTCCAGGTGTGCTCACCCCTGCCCAAGGAAAAAGCAAGGGGAGATAGTGACCTTGAGAAAGGTTTGGGCTCCAGCAGAAATCCTCAGTGGAGAAGGAGAGTCATACTGGATCAGTCTGGGACCATATAATGCCCGCAGGAGCAAAAGTGAAACTAGTTCCCAAGGGAGAAATGAGGGCAAGGAGCCAGGCCAAGTGTGAGCCGGATCAGAGAGCCCCCGAGTGTCACCCAGTCAGCACTTACTCTTTTGAACCTACACCTGGGGGTGGAATTGCTGGATCATGTGACTATGTAACGTAACCTTTTAAAGAATCGCCAGACTCAACTACTTTTTAAAAAATTCTCACAACAGCTCTAATCAGTTTCGCTCGGTGGATAGAGCATCGGCCTGCAAACCGAAGAGTCCCAGCTTCGATTCTCGTCAAGGTCACATACCTCAGTTGGAGACTCCTCCCTGGCCTGGGCCCTGGTCAGGGCTCATGTAGGAGGCAACCAACCAGTGTATGTGTTCTGTCTTACCCTCTCTCTTCCACTCTCCCTAAAAATCAATGGGAAAAATATCCTCAGGTGAGAATTAACAAAACAAACAAACAGACAAATCTCACAACAGACCAGTGAGGTGGTTACAGCTTAATTGTACACATGTGAGAATTGAGGCTCAGTAAATGTGAGCTGAAGCCCGTGTTTGGCTTCTGGGTCTTAGAGTGGACATATCTCAGGGTGACAGAAGGTTCTGTCCCTCCTTGTCAGGTCAGTGTGTGCCCACTGTGAGCTTTTCAGGGGGTTCTGCTTGAAACCATCTGCTCCCCAGCCCCCCAACCCCCCAGCCCTGTTGCCCCAGCATGCCTCATGCTCAAGGTCCCCCACGTGGGGTTTGCCTTTTGTCTCAGACAAGGAAGCAGAATAAAGCACTGGCCCAAAGTCACACAACCTGGAGGGATAGAGCCACAGTCCGTTCCAGGATCCTTTATTCTGTGCTTGTGTCACCACGGTGGTCACTTTCATACTTGGGTCTGCAGAGGGTTCAGGGGCTGCCCACAAGTACATGAGCAGGAGGCTGAAGATTGGGTCACTAGGCCTTCTGGTCCTGCTCCAAACAGAACAACCTAGAGCACGGTCTCTCTCCCTGCGCCCTATTGACATCAGGGCTGGGTCGTTTTCTGTTGTGGGACTATGTGTGGTACCAGAGACTATACATGAGCATCCTTGGCCTCCACCCACTAGATGCCAGTTGCAACACTCCAGGCCCTAGACATAACCACCAAGACGTCCAGACATTGTCAAGTGTTGCCTAAGGTGCACCACTGCCCCTGGCCTAGAGGTTATGAGCCCAGACTCCACAGACAGACTACTGCGCCTCTTAACTTACCAGCTAAGTGACTCTGGTAAGTTCCCTAACTTCCCTGTGCTCAGTTTCCTTGTCCATAAAATGGGACAGTAACAGCACCCACCTAATGGGCATTAGAAGGATTAAACAAGTTGCCACGTGTTTATAACAGCCTCTGGCTGTGGTGTTAGCACCTCACATCAGGATCGGGCTCACATGCTCCATGTTTTGAGGGGGATTTAAAGAGCACTGCTCTCCATTTTCCTCAGAAGGGCTGCCCATTCAGCGTTTGCCTTATTATCAGAAGCTCCCCTCCTCCTCAGGAACTCTGCTTTCTCTGTCTCAGGACTTGGATTGCAGTTTAAGGATGGAGAGGACACACAGATGAGAACAGAATGGGACCGAGTGCTGTCAGTTCGGTGCAGGGGTCCCAGCCCCCCATTCCTAGATCACAAACCAGCCCCTGTCAGGGGGTTGACCAAATCTGAGCAACTTCTGGCAAAGCGGTACATGTGCCCCGAATGTGGCAAAGGCTTTAGCAAGACGTCCCACTTGACCAAGCACCAGCACGCACACACCGGGGAGCAACCGTACCAGTGCCCTGTGTGTGGGAAGGGCTTCAGCGACCGCTCCAACTTCAGCATCCACCAGCGGGTCCACACGGGTGAGAAGCCCTACCAGTGTGCCGAGTGTGGGAAGCGCTTCAGCCAGAGCTCCAACCTAGTCATCCACTACCGGACACACACCGGGGAGCGGCCCTATGTGTGTGCTGAGTGTGGGAAACGCTTCTGCAACAGCTCACAATTCAGCGCCCACCGGAGGATGCACACGGGCGAGAAGCCGTACACATCATGCCCAGCCTGTGGCCAGGGCTTCCGCCGGGGCACCGACCTCCACAAACACCAGCGGACCCACAATGGGGAGAAGCATCCACATAGCTATACCAAGGGAGTGTAGCCACTGTCCACATCCTCCAGGCTCCAGGAGTTTCCAGGGGCCAAAGCCTGACTGTCATGCACAGTTCATGAAGCTGCCAGAGCCATTACCCAGAACCAGAAATGCTGACCTTAAGGCATCTTCACGTGGACTCTGCTCCCCTGATGTGAGGACACAGCAGGGGACTTTCAGGTGGCATGCTGGGCACAGGGCCTGGTATATTCGGTTCTAGGGCTGCTGTGTAAATGACCACACACTGGCTGGCTTACGACAACAGGAATTAATCCTGTCTGTCCAGGTGTCTACAGCACTGGTGTCTTCTGGAGGCTCTGGTAGAGAATCCTGTGCCTCTTCCACTTTCCATGTGGCCTACAGACCCTGATGCTCCTGGGCTTGTGGCAGCGTCACTCCATGACTGCGTCTGTCGTCACATGGCCTTCTCCCTGTGTCCTCTCCTCTTCTAAGGATATAGTCATCGTATTTACTGGCCTCTCTCAATGACCTCATCTTAACTAATTACATTTGCTAGTACAATGTCTTTATTTCTAAATAAGGTCACATTCTGAGTTTCTGGTTGGACTAGAATTTGAGGGATACTTTCTAACCACTGCAGGAGAAGCTGCAATGGCTGCAGTGGCTTATGGCATTTCATACCCCAGCCTTCCCCTCCAACCTTGCTACACTTTCTAAATATAGGTGATGGGGGCTTTTCCTACATTCCAGTGGTGTCAATAAGGAAATGGGGTGCCCGATTGGTGTGGCTAAGTGGTTGAATGTTGACCTATGAACCAGGAGCCTCATTTTGATTCCCAGTCAGGGTATATGCCCAGGTGTGGACTCAATTCCCTGGTAAGGGTCGTGCAGAAGGCAGCCGACCGATGATTCTCATCATTTATGTTTCTCTCTCCCTCTCCCTTTCTGAAATCAATAAAAATAAATTTTTAAAAAAGGAGAGGGGATAGGTTGGGTGTTACCTTTGAAGATCCACAGTTTCGTAGGATGGATGCCTGACTCCAACTCCAGACCTCCCCAACCCATGAGGAAGCCTGGGGATTTGACTGGCCTTGTCATCCTCCCAGGGTAAGGGTCCAGGGCTGCCTCTGCGCCAGCCCCAAGTGGCCGTGTTCCAGGATACAGGCCAATCTTGGTTGCCCTACTTTGTCTGAGGCAGACATGCCTCTTTATATCCACGGTCTCCTGAGTGGCTGAGGGAAGAGGTATAGAGTCCTTGTCCAGTTTAGTCATCTCTGGAGTCATGGGGCAGCTGCTGAAATCACTGGGTTCTAGAATATTTTATCCTGAAGTGTGACTGTTCCTTATTTCTGGGTGGCGTTGCCCTCATGCCAGTTCTTGATGCTCCACTGTTTTGTCACTCAATTGCTGTATATATTTTCATTTTGCTACACAACCCAGGTTCCAGGGCATGTGACAGTTCTCCCTTCATAATGTCAGTCCTCCTCCCAGCCCCATTGTGCTCTGCCCTGCGTATTCGCTGGAGAATGGGGCCGCCTAATTAAAGATGGTTTTTACCTTCTAGGCCAGCTTCCAGAGCTCTGGTAGGACAAGTATACCCAGCTAGATCTAGCTGGTCCAACACTGCCGACACCCTCCCCCCCTCACACACACACGGCCAAGAGCCCCAGCTCACTTCTTTCAGGTCCCAGCTGGTGCCGGAGGAGGCTGTCCTCTTCCTGGTCGGATAGCTGGGCCCATCAGGTGCCTGTTCCATGATATGGAACATGCTCCTGTGATGTAGGGCTTTTCATCAGTCCCCTTTTACAGATGAGGAAACTGAAGCCACAAGAGCTCTAAGAACCTTATCCAAGTGGCGGAACAGGCTTTCAATCCAGGTCTAAACTCCCAGCACCTCATCCTCCCAGCTTACTTTGACAGAGAATAATTCAAAGTTGAACTTGGAACAAAGTTTCTTTTCTATTATTGTGAAATATCCTAAATAAACTTACTGGCATTAAAAGGGGTAGAGATGGGGGAAATGGGGTTAAAGGGAAAAAATGGCCTTTGCTCATGACAGCTAGCTTGGCAGCACAGGTGGAGGTGTGCCGCACTGAGGCTGCCCTGTCCTGTGTGCGCCCCAGAACTCAGGGTGTGGTGCCTCCACAGGTGGGACAGGGCTTGGGGACCCCAGGCGACAGCAGCCTGCCACTTTCTCTGCAGGAACCTCCCCTTGGGGGCTCCTGTGACCTTGTGAAAGCCCCAGTTGCATCTGGCTTCTAATGAAAATGCCCTTCATTGTTGTGAGTGGGGGCTGGTTGTGGGAACCCTGTGGCCAGATCAAGTAGTGTCTGTGGCCCTGATCTTGACCTCCTGTGGCTGGCTGAGGCCCTGCAGGGCCTGTCTTGCCTGGGGCAGAGCTAAATGGGAAGAGACCCTTGCCCACCCTCAGCAGATGGCAGCCAACTGTGACCCTCACTGAGTGCTGGAACATGCCCCCAAATGCCAAGGACCCTGCTGGACCACCCCAGCCCACAGCATGGGAAGACCCCAGATGACTTTTCTGCTCTTCCCATGGGGCAGGCGGGGAGTGGGGTGGGAGACTGATGAGCGAAATCTTGGAAACAAGTTGGGGAGGGAACAGAGGTGCTATGCATCGGGGCTTCAGCCTGTTATGAAGGGTCCATGAAAGTGGGGGTGGGGGTGGGGGATAATGCTTGCAAAGAAACAGGGTGAGAGACACGGGAGTTCCTCCTGTGGGCCCTCAGCTCTTGCTGGCCCGCCACAAGGATACCTTATGACATGAGGACAGTTTCGGGTGTTAGAGCATTCAATATTCTCTCCGCATTTCAAGGCCAACTTCACATTTCGTTTGGAATAACCTTAGAACCTCTATGTGCCCTTGTGTCTTAAAGAAAAAAAGAGAAATCTCAAAAGTTCATTTAGTGTGTGTGTGGTGTGTGGTAAGTACACAAACAAGCGAGTATCCAGGGACCCAGAAAATCAGGCTAAATTCTCTCTCAAGACCCTTTCCACCCTGAAAGTCTGTAAACATGTTTTAAAGTTTTTAAGAAGACCTTGTATGGTGAAAATAACAGATTAATGGGAAAAAAAATGCAGAAATGGACAAAAGATGTATAGGCTCCCAGTTCCATGATCAGAACAAAACCGTTGTCTTCATGGGCTTTCCTTCCACGCCCTCTCAGAGGACAGGGTCACCTGAGTTGTCTTCATGCTGTACAGTGTATACGTTTGTGCTGTGATCTCTGCTGTAAATGCATCAAAATGTTCTGGCCAAATTCTAACAGAGGGCTAGATGATGGATCCACTCTGAGAGCCCTGCACTGCAGAAGCACCTGCTAATGGAAACAGGAGAGTGAAGGGACCATCAGGCCTGGGTGTGCTGACGGAGTCAAACCATCCCAATAACCTCCTAAGATCCAGTCCCAGAGGCATTTATAGTTGGCTCAGAGGAGATCCCAGGGCCTCTCTGGCTATCCCTGGCCCAAGAAAGTCCCCCAGGGCCCCAGGACTTCCTCCCAAGTGTCTGGCCAGGGCATTCTGCCTTACTCAGAGTGTTACATGTTGCTTCCTTCCAGCCCCAGATCCAGCTGTATCTTCAGGAGCCTTCTGGCTGCTCAGAACCTTGTTGGCAGGCCACTGGGACTGAGCCATCCCCTTCCGAAAAGCCCTGAGCTGCTGGAGAAGCTGACTTTTCCCAGTGCAGTCCCTGTAACACAAGAGAACCACCTCTGTCAATGCCAAGTGGAGGCCAAACCTCCCAATGCTTCACCACTGAAGCAGGGCACACACAAAAGCCCATGCTTCCAGGGGCATTTCCCTGGTTCTCAGGATGTATACACCATTGCAGCTTCCCGCCCTTGTGAGCCACAATTCATGTCATCATGTTAAACATGTCTGGGATGAAGCCCATGTGACCTTTCTCAACCCACATTTTTCTTCCCTCTTTTTTCCTGTAATGCTTGATCGTGGACCAGAGTATGGGAAAAGTTGCATTAGACTGACATTCTCAAAGGATAGGATCAGCAAGCTTTCCAATTCCAAAAATGGGCACTGCTACAGCATGACTGTAACCCGCCCCCAAGGACACTTGTCCCACAACCCCCTCCCCCACCCAAAGGAGACTTGCGCCTTCTTTAAGTTTGACATTTCACATCTTAATTCACCCAGGCCTTTCATCACTTTACTCCATCTCTGTACTTCCTCTTCACTTCCACTGCCATCACCAATTGGGGGCGAAATCAATTTGGGGAGCTGATTTTCAGAGCAGGCTAAGGCATCCTTGGTGAGACTGGGAACATCAGCCAGGCTGAGATGATACTGGGTCTCAGATGGGCTCCCAAGACTACCCTCTCCACCTCCCCAGAGCCCCCCACACCCTCATGTGCTGGCTTGGGTGTGACACATAGAGCTGAAAGCACAAACATTAAATGTGCCAGGCCAAGGGCTTGTGTGGAAAGCAACGGAGCAGCCCCAGGCAGCAGGAGCCCGTAGTGGTTACCGTAGCCCCGCTGGGCCTTGCCAGTCTCTCCGAGCAGCTGTCTCCTCTTCCCCTGCCTCCTCACTGTCAGAGGAGCTGGAGCTGGAGCTGGGGCTGGAGCTGGGGCTGGGGCTGAGGCTGGAACAGAGGAAACGAAGGTTCACTAGATGTGCCCCAGTCTACCCTGGCCAGGCCAGGCTCCTGCCAGGACTTGGAGTGCCCAGGCCTCCCTGGTAACCCAAGGCAGGAGGATGGGCAGGTCAGCCAAGGCCCAGCCAACCCAAACCAAAGGGCCACTGGGCTTTCTGCCAGGAGGTAGAGGGAAGCACCCCAGGGCGATGTACTCCACCAAGATTATTTGCTTAGACCTAGAAAGATTGCTGTCTGCCTCTGCTTCCTCCCTCTCCGCTGGGAGAATCTCCTGAGGACCAAGTGGAATTGTCGGCTCCTGGCTAAGAGCACTTCTCAACTGAGTGGTGCTCCCAGGACTTGCCCATGCCCAAGTCTTTCCATCCCTCGAAGTCCCTGTTCCCCTCTAGGCCAAAGTGTCATCCACAAAGCAGTGGGTCTGCTGCAAGGCTGTCATTGCTCTCTGTACCTTTCCAATGGCCCCTGGTCTGATGGCTCTGTGGGCCTTAAGTCGATGAAGGTGGTGGGAGGCTCCGCTGGGTTCCTTAGCCAACACTGACTCAGCTTGGCCTGGAAGCCCAGCTCCATCGAAGCACATCTGAGATGAGAAGAGCAAGGGTGCTGAGTCACTTCTCAGTGATTACAGGGGACCTGTTGCTGGGCTACTGGCTGCCACTGACTGAGTGCCCACTGTGTGGGGGCACTGAGGAAGGCCTATCAATGAATTATTTTACTCTTCAGAACAACCCTTAAGATTTAGGCCAGTGCCATCCACTAGAACTTTTTGTGATGATTGAAATGTCCTATATCTGAGCTTTCCATCGTGGTAGCCACTTGTAGCAATTTACATTTAGGTTAACAAATTAAATTACTACAATAAAATTAAAAATTCAGTTTCTCAGTTGCACAGGCCATATTTCAGGGGTTCAGTGACCACATGTGGCCAGTGGCTACAATTGAACAGTGCAGGTCTAGACATTTCTGCTGACGCTTTGGATTGCCAGGAGCAGAAATCACTCCAACTAACTCAAGCGAAAAGGGAATCACTGGCTCTCAGATTCCTAAAAAGAAAGGAACAACCCGAGTGTGGGAAGGGCAGGGATACAGCGGGCCCTGTCCCCAGCTCTGCTCCTCCCCATCCCCAGCTTCAGTGCTTTTCACCACAACTGGCCTTTCTCCTCCCTCTCACCTCTACCCAGATACCAGGGTAAAAATTCCCAAGGAAAGGCTCTAATTGGCCTGGTTGGGGCCAGCTATTCAGGGCTGGCCCAATTAACAGTGGCCAGAAGACCAGGGCCCTATTCCCCTGGAAGACCATGTGGATATGTTGAAGGGAGGTTTTCCCATGGGGTGGGAGAAAGAGAGGTTCTTTGGGGCTTGAGTCTCAGCTTTGTTACATATGACCTGGGTAAGTCAATATCTCTAAGCCTCAGTTTCCCCATCTATGAAATGGAGATAACAGTAGCACCTCCTTGATTAGATTTTTTAGATTAAATGAGAAATATACATCAAGTGCCCTATCCACAATAGGCTGCAAAGCTGAGGCCAGTTCTGAAGAGGACAGGGCCATGACTGGCAAGAAGTCCCACCTGCTTCTGGCCTCCAGCTGCTCATTGTCCGGTGGCATGTCTGCAGGCACCTTCCAGGCAGAGGAAGAGGCTCTGACTTGCGTGGCACACAGGAGGGTGAGCTGTTCCATGAGCCTGTCCTGGGCGCTGGGCTTGGCATGATCTGACCAGAGAGTAAGGGAGGCTTACTAACGGGGACTTGTGGTCACTGACTTACAGAGGCCTGACCCCTTATGTGGACGAACCTCCAGCTTGTATATGGAGAAGTGAGGGGGCCTGGGAGTCCCTACCCCCTACCCCTTTAGTATCCCACCTCCGCTCAGCAGGGCTAGGGGAGTGGTAGCTTCAGGAGCAGAGATACAACTCATAAGGGTGACTTCTTAACACTTTATCCCACTCACTAGTTCCATTTGTGTTCACTTTAAAAAAAAAAAAGCAATTGGATTATCCTTTTAGATTTTTCACTGAATATATTACATCTTTCCAAGTTAGTGTATACAGACTAACACTGCAGATTGTTCTGTGGTTCAACATATTTAGCTAGATTCCTGTTGAATACTGATACTAAATATGGGTTGCTTTTAATTTTCACAATTGTAAACAAACTGCAACAGAGATGAACATCCTTGAATACACATCTTTACCCACCTATGTGAGTATGTGTTAGGATAGACTTTAGAAGTGGAATAGCTTGATCAAAGGCTTATATGCCTTTTAAATAGAAAACATCCTCAAAAAAGGGGTACTAATGACAGCCCCCACTCTCACCCCACCTTATAGGGTTTCTCCACAGCCTGCTAACAGGGGTTATATTACAAACAAAACCTTGTTAAAAACAGCACAAGTTTATCAGCCACAGAGGAGCATTCACTCTGAACTGGAGACCTAACTGAATGCCTCAGATCTGCCCCACTCACCTTTATGAGCCAGGCCTGGAGGAGTTGGGGAGCTTTTGTTTTACTTACAGAACTAGAGGCCCAGTGCATGAAAATTCATGCACTCAGGGGTCCCTCAGCCCAGCCTGCACCCTCTTGCAGCTTAAGCTGGCAGTCAGACATCCCTCTGGCAGCCCTTGGGGGGGATGCCAACTGCACTTAGGCCTGCTCCTCTGCAGCCGCTTCTGTGGAAGGGGGGCACCGGACCTCCGTGGCTGGCCTGGCAGTGCACGCTTGCTAACACCCCCCCCCCCAAATTGGTCCTTCCACCATCTGGTCTAATTAGCATATTAGCTCTTATTATATAGAATTGCCCAGAGCAAGGCCACAAGTGCACTGACAGTAATCAACATCCCTGGCTTTCTTTTGTAAACAGGGTGGTAGTAGAAAGCAGTGTTGTGTTTACAAGCTGGCTGAAGAAGTGCCAAAGGCAGGATTACTTTCTACCCAGAAGGAAAGAGAGGAAGGCTTCAGGAGGTGGGTAGGAGGAAAAGGTGAAGGTCAAGGGCAGGGACCACTTCTGAAGGGCTCGCTCTTGTACCCCCGGGGCCTGGTCTATGCCTGGCACATAGCAGGCGGTCACACATATAGTGAGTGAGTGAATAAATGAAGTCTTTCAAGGACTGGCACCTGAATGTTCAAGACAGTGAGGGCTGAGCAGCAGAGAGGACATAGTGGGCTGCAAAGCTGACTGTACCAGCCCACGAACCTATTTTATTGAGAGGCCCTGGAAGGAGCTGCTTGTGGAGATGCCCTTGGGCCCTGGTGTTTAAGGTCAGACCTGGGCCCTGGCGGTGATCAGCTGCCCACCACACTCCTCTAGGTGCTCTATCTCCACGGTCATCTTCTTGTCCAGCCAGACTCTGAAGGATGTGATCCAAATCCCACTCTTCAAGTTGCTGAAATGATTTAAAGTGGAGATTACAATGCTGCCGCAGGGTGCCGGGAGCAACAGAGTCTGGCATGGGATGTCCCGGAGTAGGAATCAGGACTTGGAGGCATGCCCACATTTGCAGATGGGGCTTACACATCCGCTCTGTGCGGGTTGCAGAATGAACCACCAGGGATCTGCACCTCTTTCCTATGCTTTTTTGGTTAATACCTCTGTGTCTGGCACAAAGGTATATTTTGACATGGAGAAAACCTAGTGTCTTTTTAAAACTTTGTAGGTTCATACAGGTTTAAAACATTGGAAGGTTAAAAAGTTTTGCTCTTAAGAAACAGATTGTGCCCAGCCAGCATTGCTCAGTGGTTGAGCATTGACCTATGAACCAGGAGGTTATGGTTCAATTCCCGGTCAGGGCACGTGCCTGTGTTGCGGACTCAGTCCCCAGTGTGGAGTGTGCAGGAGGCAGCCAATCAATGATTCTCTCTCATCATAGATGTTCCTATCTCTCTCTTGTTCCCTTCCTCTCTGAAATCAATAAAAAAATATATTTAAAAAAGAAAAGAAACAGATAATTCCAGGCAGGTGCTGAAAACTGGATGCTGTGGTGGCAGAGCTGGCGTGATCAGAGGAGGGAAATTAATCAGGAATGAATGTTTCTTATGTATGACCTTGCAGCCCCTGGCAGCCCTGTAGGTGAATGAAAGTAAGTGTTTAGGAGTGAACAGAAAGAATGGAATCGATAAGAATGAAGTCTGTGAAAATGACATCCAGGAACACCTTGATGCCAGTTTTCTCTACGTTGTTAAGAAAAGTATTCAAGGAGAAACAAGATGGCGGCATAGGGTAGACACCGTAAATGCAGCCATGAACAACTATTTCAGAAAAACCACGAAAAGAACACACGGACACCACTTGCACCCACAGGAAGGCTGGCTGAGTGAAAATCCTACAACTAGAGAAGAGTCTGAGACTCAGAGGAGCAGCGGAAGCAAAGTACAGAGGTACAGAGGCACGCGCACGGGGCTCGGGGAAGGGCTGGCGCCGGGGGACGCGGTTCTTTTCCAAAACGGAAAGAGCCACAAGTTCCCAGCGGCTCTGAACTCCAGTTCCAGGCGAGTTTCTGAGGACCCAGACACCCAGAGAAGGGGGACTGACTGGCACCGGGAGGAAAGCCAAAGCGGGTTTCTCTCAGCGTTGCTTGCAGCAATTACCGTGGGACACAGAGACCTGGTGTCTCTCAGTGCAGGGCTGAAAAGCGCCATAGCTATTTGCTCCGCCCTGCCCTGCAAACTCCCCGAGGCCCCGCCCCTCCCAAGCTACTACAGAGGCTTTTGCAGATAAAAGACTGAGTAGCCTAGGGCAGAGGCTTAATCAATGCCTCCTTAAAGATACAGGAGCCAGCCTCACCCAGTGGCCAGAGTGGGACTAACCTAAACAAAACAGATCCACAAGGAACACACTCGGGGCAGATGCAGTGAGCATAAAAGCTCCACTGAAACAACTCTTGCCCCATAAGGGTG
>PVJC01034884.1:0-18484 GCA_004026665.1 Murina feae
GGTGAAGCAAACTTCGATGCTAACCCTTCTCCCTGGAACACTAAGCAGGCAGTGCTGAGAGTGAAGGTAACTCACAGCCTCTGGGCTGGGTGCTGAGTGGAGCCCCAAGGTTAGCGCCTACTTACCCACCTGCAGCCTTTTTACTCATATGAGTCTGGGGTAATTACAGGGTCATTGTATTTTCATACATGTAATAATCGGATTTACCCTGTAAAAGATTCATTTACAATTCAATTAAACAGCCAAGGAGAACAAAACATTAAAATAAGCCTGTGTTTAAATAAGATACAACGTGTGCAATTAGACATAACACAGTCCCGTATCTCAGTGTTTGATTTGCACAATACAAACAGGTCACTTGAGGCCGTGCGGAGACCAGATGAGATGACCTTTGAGCTCCTGCCCACGGGACAGTCCATGATTTTGAGATCTGAGTGGAAAATGACAACGTCAGTGCGCCATCCAGATGTTTACAAGAATCCAGCTGTTTGACGTCAGGTGGACAAGACACCCAGACGACGGGCAGAGGCATTCGCTCTCACCCAGACGCGGCTGCACGGTGTTGACTTGGCCTGACACACAGCAGTGTTGGGTGACCTACTCCAGCTGGAGAGACGCTCTGGCTCTCCTGGCGGTGCACTTGCTTGGAGGTTTGTCACTGGAATCAGTAGCTCCGATACGAACAGCTCCTGCCCCACTGACAGCCCATGGGTCCGTGAAGTGACATAGGCAATGAGTTCTCTCCATTCTCCAGCTCTTTGCTCACCACTCACTCCCCTCCTCCCCGGCTAAGGTCTGCGTTAACCCGGACTCGGGCCCCTGACAAGGCGGGCTCCTCCGTCACAGGGCCGTGCACTGCGGCCCTCGTCTTTGCAGCCGCTCCTGTTCACGGTGATCACTGTCCCTTCGGCATCATTATCAGGGCCACAGGCTGGTCAGATCAACATCCTTCTGGGCATTTTTAATGTTGATTGCAAGATAGACCGTCACGGCCATGACACCCTCCCATGATCAGGCTGCATGAGGCCACTCATCTAGGTGTGGCTGTGGTGCACGGGCCTGGCTGAGGTGACGGATGCTGATGGGAAGTTCTGTCCACATCCATGAACCTCAGCGCTGCCCTTGATCTGCAGCTGCAGCTTCTATATGCAGAGCCCTGTGCCGTTTGCAGATCAGCCTCCTAGACTCACCTTCTTCCGGTTGCCTTGACGCCTAGTGAATTCCCCGGGGCTTGGGTAGGTCCATTCCAGGCGCATCTGGTGCCTCTCATGCCCAGATGTCTCAAGCTTGACCATTCGGATTGAAATCGTGCTTCTGAGGTGTCTTCCTCTGCAGCCTTTCCTGCCTTCGTTTCCTCCAGCACCTGAGCCCTCCCCTCCTTTACCATTGCCTCCCTCCAGCTCCTGCAGCTCATGCCCTGCCTGAGTCTGCATAGTGTGGCCGTGGCTGCCCAGAAGGCTGGTTCTAGACCAAACTCCCTACGTGACCTTGAGCAAGACACAGCGCCTCCCTGGGCCTCACGGTCCTTATCTGAACATGAGGGCGCTGGGCTGCATCAGGCCTGAGCTCCCTGCCGTCCTGACATCACATCAGCTCTAATGCTGCTGGACTGGCTGCCTTCCAAGGCCTCACTGCTCACATTCCGCCTGTGCTGCAGGATCTAGGGAGGGAGAGTGAAAAACATTAGGTTCTTGGGCAAACATCGTGAAAAATTGTAAAATGCATCTGCTACCTTCTCATCTTCATGAGCCCCCTCCTACGTGTGGAACGAAAACTCAGAGACCTAAACAGAGCCATTCTGGCGGTTTTGTCACTTCCCCAAGTTGCACAGCAAAAACAGAGAAGGGTGCAGGGAAGCTTAGCTTCCTGAGTGCTACGCAAGCATTGCTCCTTCTGGACCCAGGATGGGGGTGCCCGTGGGGAGAGGCGCTGAACGGGCCAGAGGAAAGGGAGTGAGAGGAGAATGGAGGAGGAGAGACCTGTAGAGACGAGGGAAGGGATGGGAGGGTACACAACTGAGCATCCAATCAGCACTTTGTGCTAATTTCAAACAAACCTAACACTTAAACAAGAAGTGAATTAGCATATGCACAGGATGTGGAGGCCTCCAGTGTTTAGCCTTCCATACAAATAATTTTCTGTGATAGTAAAGGCTTCCCTGTTCCTGGCATGGATGGTCCAGGGCACATCAGGTTCAGTGTGTTCCCTCATTTGTCTCTACCGGTAACTTCAGGTAATGAGCACCCAGGGCAGTGTTTTAGAGGTTCAAAGGGTGTTAGTCTCAGACGAGGCATCAATGTATAGAAGAGGGCATTCTCCACCATCTGCTAATGGGAACGAACCAGTGGAGTCTTTGCTGTTGTGGTTTGGATTATTTTTATAATTTAAAACCACCAGTTTACTGTAGCTCAACATAATACTAATGGTGATTTCTTTTATATTGAAATCACTTGTGATTATTCCTGACTTTGCCTCTAAGCTCAGGAATGTTTCTGAATGGGCAACTCTATCTAATCTAATAAAAGAGTAATATGCAAATTAACCCCCACCATCCAAGCCATGCCCACCAGCCATTCAAAGCGACAATATGCAAATTAACCCAGCCAAGATAGCGGCTGGCAGCCATGGAGCTGGAACAAACAGGAGGCTTCATTGCATCAGCGATGGAGGAAACTGCCTGCCTAGACAGGCTGTGACCTCTGCTCAAGGCAACTAAGTTTCAATTATACTATATAATAAAACCTAATATGCAAATTGACTAAACAGCAGAATGACCAGTGGAAGGACTGGTCACTATGATGCACACGGACTAACAGGGGGCAGATGCCCATTGCAAGAGCTGTCCCCAGCTCACAGGCCCCAGGCCAGCCAAGGTAGATGCCAGCAGGGACCCATTGGTTGGCCCTGATCACCAGACAGGCCTAGGGAACATACCTGTGCATGAATTTCATGCACCAGGCCTCTAGTAGAAGATAAATAAACCCAGAAACCTGCTTCCAAACAGCCTTGCTGGGATGTTGGGTCAATGGGAGCTGTGGCCAGCCTGCAAACAGCCCTCAGCCCCTCACCCAGGCTGCCCAAGCACCACAGCAGGGACCCCCCACCCTAATCCGGGGCACCCTTCAGGGCAAACCAGCTTACCTCCACCTGTGCACCAGGCCTCTGTCCTATATAATAAAAGGGTAATATGCAAATTGACCCTAACAGCAGAACAACTGGGAATGACTGGTCACTATGGCACACACTGACCACCAGGGGGCAGACGCTCAATGCAGGAGCTGCCCCCTGGTGGTCAGTGTGCTCCCACAGGGGGAGCTCTGCTCAGACACAAGCCAGGCTAACGGCTGCCAGCACAGCAGTGGTGGCGGGAGCCTTTCCCGCCTCCTCAACAGTGCTAAGGATGTCCAACTGCAGCTTAGGCCTGCTCCCTGCTGGCAAGTGGACATCCCCCTAGGGCTCCTGGGCTGCCAGAGGGGTGTCTGACTGCCAGCTTAAGCCAGTTCCCCCGGGGAGTGGGCCTAAGCCATCAGGTGGACATCCCCCATGGGGTCCCAGACTTCAAGAGGGCATAGGCCAGGCTGAAGTACCCCCTCACCCCCAAGTGCACACATTTTTTGCACTGGGCCTCTAGTTTCTAAATAAGATATCAAGTGCGTGTATGTTGTGTAAGGTTAACACAGGTGAGATGGGACACCCACCTCTGTTTGGAGCTTCCCAGAGGCATAATCCTGCCTCAGTGACATGGTCTGTTGTCCAGGGAAAACTCACTCATGGTCCTGCTCACCAGCAACCTCTTCGCCCTCACCTGTCCTCCTTGTTTTTCCCTTCTTCCCTTTTCTGATATCCCTTTAAATCGGTGGTTCTCAACCTCTTGGCCCTTTAAATACAGTTCCTCATGTTGTGACCCAACCATGAAATTATTTTCGTTGATACTTCATAACTGTAATGTTGCTACTGTTATGAATCGTAATGTAAATATCTGACATGCAGGATGGTCTTAGGTGACCCTGTGAAAGGGTCGTTTGACCACCAAAGGGGTCGTGACCCTCAGGTTGAGAACCGCTGCTTTAAATGCTTCTCCCCTGTAATCCATTGGTTGAGTTTGCTTTAAATCTCAGCATTTAGTTCTTCTTCAAGTTAACTTCTCAATGACCAGGAGAACCTGGATCAGGATACCCCTGCTCCCAGGGTTTCTGGAGTGTTTGGAACCAAGATGTTAATACTCAGTGATGTGAGAGTCACTAAGATTCCTTAGGGTGGGGAGTCTTAGTCTAAAGAACTGACTTGGACTGGATCAGCGTTGAGCTGTAGGTAGGAAGGGGTGAGTGTAAGGCCTTGGCAGCAGCTGTTGATCGACCTGAGTTGAAGACAGAACCGACAGAGATGATTTGAAAGACAACCTGAGTGGCTCCTGGATCAGAAAGGAGCCTGCAAGTGAGAGAACATGGGGCAGGTCTCAGCTGGAGGAGCCTGATGGTCCCTTGATGCATCATCATCTCTTCACTCTTGAGAAAGAAGATGAGGGATCTGGAAAAGTGGGGGCAATCAACCATGCATGTTTTTATTGTGTGTTGCGGCGGGGGGGGGGGTTGTTCTGCAATTTTACAGCTTGCAAAGGACAATCACAGATACTATCTCATGTAATTGCCACAATTACCCAGTATAATGGAGTAGTTATAATTAACTATTTTGCAGTTCATTAATTCATTCAGTATATTCTGAGAGTCTTTTCTGCACAAGGTGTTATGCTAGATGCTCAAGCTCCTACAACAGACAAGACTACATCAACAGCTGAAAAGTTACTGCAGTGAAGTGTGATTATGTTTGAGGAAAATAAGGTGCCAGCAGGAAGATTTTATCTGATCTCTGGAAGTATTTTCAAAAGGAGTGACATTTAAATTAGAACTGAATTGTAGGTAAATAAGGTTGAGCTAGGTGGGGACAGAGGTTGGAAAATGTCACAGGTGGAGGTAGAATTGATAGAAGACCAAGAGTCAGGAAAAATAAAGCAAGTGAGCTTGGCTCATTCTAGGAACTGCAATGGGGTGATCAGAGCTATGTAAAGAATGTCAGGGGATGAATCAGAAGAAATGAGGCTGGAAAAAGAGGCAAGAACCAAGCCTTGTGAAGCGTCCTGGAAGCCATGTGATAAGTTATCAAAAGATGACACTGAGTTTTCTCAGTTGGGCCATTGGTGGGTAGCCATGTGATTTTACTGAGGAAGGGAGTCTGAGAGGAAGAATAGGCTTTGAGAAGAAGATGACACACTATGCTTACAACATCCTGCGTTGCTGTCTCGTGGGCAGTTGCAGAAGAGTCTGGAGCTCAGGAGAGGAGCATGGGCTGAGATGGCAGTGTGGTGTATTTCCATATGGTTGGTTAGTAAAGATGAAGACATTGTGAGATCGTCCAGGGAGAATAGACAGAGGCGAAACGGCCCAGGATGGAGCACCAAGAAATTCCAAGAGGATAGAGAGCAGTGGAGGAAGAGAGCCTGTAAAGGTGGTTGAGAAGTATATTGTTTCTGTTGAGAAAATATGCTTTGGAATCAGACAACTCTGGGATTATATCCTAAGAATCATGGAACAGTAATCAGAAAGAACATATACACCCCTATGTTCATAGCAGTGCTATTTACAATAGCTGAGATCTGCAACTGAGGTATGTGTCCTTGACTGGAATCAAACCCCGGACCTTTCAGTCCGTAGGCCAACACTCTATCCACTGAGCCAAACTGGCCAGGGCAGTACTAGATGTCTTAGCCACAACAATCAGACAAGAAGAAAAAATAAATGGAATCCAAATTGGAAAGGAAGAAATAACACTGTTGTTACATGCAGATTGCATGATACTGTATATAGAGAACCCTGAAGATTCCATCAAAACTACTAGAACAGATAAATGAATTCAGTAAAGTAGCAAATGCAACTAAATATCCAGAAATCAGTTGCATTTTATACACTAACTAGGGGTCTGGTGCACAAAAATTTGTGCACTTGGGGGGGAGGAGTGTTCCTCAGCCCAGCCTCTGCCCTCTCACAGTCTGGGACCCCTTGGGGGATGTCCACCTGCTGGCATGCCTGGCCAGCCTGTGTGAGGGGTTGATGGCTGTTTGCAGACTGGCCAAGCCCCCCAGTGGGGACCCTCACCCCATTGGGGTGTGGCCAGCCTGGGTGAGGGGCTGAGGGCCGTTTTCAGGTGGCCCACAGCTCCCATTCACCCAACATCCCAGTGAGGCTGGCTGGAATCAGGTTTCTGGGGTTTATTTATCTTCTATAATTCAAACTTTGCTGCCTTGAGCAGAGGCCTAGGCAGGCAACAAAGCCTCCTGTTTGCTTCAGCTCTGTGGCTTCTATAATTGAAACATTGTTGCCATGAGCAGAGGCCATAGCTGGCCTAGGCAGGCAGTTTCCTCCATCACTGGTGCAATGGAAGCCTCCTGTTTGCTCTAGCTCTGTAGCTGCCGGCTGCCATCTTGGCTGGGTTAATTTGCATACAGCTGCACTGATTGGCTGGTGGGCATGGCTTGGCTAGTGGGCATGGGTTAGGTGTCTCAGAGTGATGGTTAATTTGCATAATACTCTTTTATTAGATTAGATAATTAACTATCAGAAAGGGAAACTAAAAAAACAATCCATTCACTGTTGCTTCAAAAAAATACCAAGGGCACAGCCAGTATGGCTCAGTAGTTGAGTGTTGACTCATGAACCAAGAGGTTACTGGTTCAATTCCTGGTCAGGGAACATGACTGAGTTGGGGGTTCAATCACCAGTAAGGGGCATGCAGGAGGCAGCTGATAGATGTTTCTCTCACATCAATGTCTCTCTATTCTTCCTTTCTCTCTAAAAAAAAAAAAAATCAATAAAAGCATATTTTTTAAAATACCTAGAAATAAATGTAAATAAGGTTGTAAATAACCTATACTTAGAAAATTATAAGACACTGGATAACTGGAAGAAAATACAAATAAGTGAAAGAATATCATGCATTTATGGGTAGGAAGAATTAATGTCATTAAAATGTCCATACTACCAAAAACAATCTATAGATTCAATGCAATTCCTGTAATGATACCAATGATGTATTTCACAGAACAAATATTCCAAAAATTTATATAGAAACACAAAAGACCTTGAAAAGTCATAATAGTCTTGAAAAAGGAGCAAAGTTGAAGGAATCATGCTACCTGATATCAAACTATACTACAAGGCCATAGTAATCAAAACAGCATGGTATTGGCATAAAAACAGACATAGATAAATGGAACAGAATAGAGAGCCCAGAAATAAATCTATACCTTTATGTTAATTAATATTTGACAAAGGAGGCAAAAACATACCATGGAATAAAGATAATCTATAATAATAAAAGCATAATATGCTAATTAGACTGGACAACCTCCTGAACAAAGCTGGGTTGCAGCCTTGGGATGGAGGCAGTTGCTGCAGCTGCAAGGGACAAATTCAGGCAGCCACGGTGGCTGCAAATTTCATGCATCGGGCCTCTAATCTATTCAGTAAATGGTATTGGGAAAATTGGAAAGAGACATGCAAAAAAATGAAACTAAACCACCTTCCTACACCACACAAAAATAAACTTAAAATTATTAAAGATTTAAATGTTAGACTCAAAATCATAAAAAAAATCCTGGAAGAAAACATAGGAAGTAAAATCTCAGATGTTACTTGTAGCAAATTTTTCTGATATATATATATATATATATATATATATATATATATATATATATATCACCTCAGGCAAGGGAAATTTTAAAAAAATAAACAAATGGGACTACATCAAATTTAAAAGTTTTTGCACAGCAAAAGAAACCATCAACAAAATGAAAAGACAACCCACTGAATGGGAGAATATATTTGCCAATGATATATCTGATAAGGGGTTGATATCCAAAATCTATTAAGAACTTATAAAATTCAACAGCAAAAAAAATCCAATATAAAAATTGACAGAGGACCTGAATAGACGCTTCTTCAAAAGAGGATATACAGTTGGCCAATAGACATAGGAAAAGATGCTCAACATCACTAATCAGAGAAATGCAAATTAAAATGGTATCACCATGAGATACTACCTCATACCTGTCAGAATGGCAATAAATCAAGAATGAAGTGTTGGTGAGGATGTGGAGAAAAGGGAACCCTCGTGCACTACTGGTGGAAATGCAGATTGGTGCAGCCACTGTGGAAAGCAGTAGGGAATTACCTTAAAAAATTAAAAATGGAGTTGTTTTATGATCCTGTAATCCTACATTTTGGAATATAGCTGAAGAAACCTGAAACACTAATTCAAAAGAATATATGCTCCCCTATGTTCATTGCAGTGTTGCTTACAATCGCCAAGATTTGGAAGCAGCCCAAGTGTCCATCAGCAGATGAGTGGATAAGAAAGCTGTGGTGCATTTATACAATGGAATACTCACTCCCCTGTGGTAGAAAAAAAAGGAATCTTACCTTTTGCAACAGCATAGATGGACCTTGCAAGCATTATGCTAAGTAAAATAAGCCAGAGGAAGATAAGTACCATATGTACCATATGATTTTACTTATATATGGAATCTATGAAAAGTAGCAAAATAGAAACAGACTCATAGATACAGAAAACAGACACATAGCTGTCAGAGTAGAGGGAGGTTTGGGGGGCTAGGTGAAAAATATATAAAAATTAAGAAAAAAACAAACCTCACAGACACAGACAGCAGTATGGTGATTGCTAGAGGGGAAGAGAGTGGAGGAAGGTAGGTGAGGGTATAGGGGGGATACATGGGGATGGAAGGAGACTTGACTTGGGGTGGTGAACACACAGTGCAATATGCAGATGATGTATATTGATGAATTGTACACCTGAATTTTGTATAATTTTATTAACCAATGTCACTGGAATAAATTCAATGAACAAGAGAAAAAATAAGAGGTAATAGAAGTATTTTCTTGTCATTCTTCTAAGCAAGAGTATTCAGGTGTGGAGTGACCACATGCTGAAATGCTCCCAAGCAGCTCGTTGTTAGGAAAGTTTGAGAACGAGGACACAGTGACAAAACCACTCAACATGCTACTTTTTGCCACTCCTCCTTTCACTGGACCCGAGTACAGTGAAGACAAACTTTTAGCAGTGGATGCTGCCCTTTGATTGATGGCCAGCGGTCAGGACCCAGCAATTCTGATGAATATATGTAACTTCTCGGTTCATCTCTACTGTTTCATCTTATGAGATGATGCTGATGAGCAGTGCTGCAGTCCCTTCTCATTTGCATATTGTAAGCTTTATGACAGTTTCCTTCTTGCGTGATATTACCCAATTACATCCTTCAAAGAAGCACTAACACATCACTCTCCACTTTCAATTATCCACTCCAGCGAAGAGAATCCCGAAACACCCACCATCTCCCAGAAAATCCTGAACAGCGGTTGGATTGCTGTGAGAGTGAAACGCTGAGGAGTGGGACCACAGTTCCAATCAGGGGGTCTTGCCAAGAAGCCTAGCTCAGGCTCAGCTTCCTTTGCAGCCAACCTTCTAGGCACACAAGGACACAAGTCTCGGAACCATCTACCGAGAAAAAAGATGGTATTACTCAACTTTATTGCTCACATGATCCACTGAATTGGTTCCAAAATAGCTTGTTTCAAATAACTTCGGTATGTTTCCCAAAACCATGCATTTATAAGGAATCATATTTTCCTGTTATTTCAAATCAAGTATTGTAGTCGCTGAAAACTTTCGCAAAATGAATCTAGACTGACTTCAAGTGCTATTGCTACCTAAGAGGCCAAATACATCCCTTACAAGTGGATGATCAGCTTCATATAAAATTTCCCTTCTTTGGCCCTTTTCTATTTTGCTAGCTCCTTCCCTTTATTCCTCATACCCAACTCAGGGGTCTGTCTATGCTAGTCTTCCCTTTTGTCCTATTTATTTCTACCTTATTCAGGTAGTGTATCCTGGTTATTGTAAGGCAGCATTTGAGGGTGAATTTTTCATTAATTTTCTTACCCTTTAGTAACATGCTTTTTAGCCTCCACGTGTTTGACTGTTTCTGAGGGTTTTTTAGTTGATTTCTAGTTTCATACCATTGTGATCCTAGAAGATGCTTGATATGATTTCAGTCTTTTTGAACTTGTTCAGACTTATTTTGTGTCCTACTATGAGGTGTATCTTTGAGAATGTTCCATGTGCACTTGAGAAGAATGTGTATTCTGCAGCTTTGGGATGAAATGTTTTGTGAATATCAATTAAATCCATCTGATCTAGTGTGGCATTTAAGGTCTCTGTATTCTTAATTTTTTGTGAGATCTGTGATTTCAGGGAGGTATTAAAGTCCCCTACTGTGACTGTATTGCTGTTCATCTCCTTTAAAGTTCTCCAGGGTTTTAAAAAATATATTTTGGTGCTCCTATATTGGGTGCATATATGTTTACTAGGGTTATATTTTCTTGTTGGACCAATTCCTTTAATATTATGTGGTGACCTTCTTTGTCTCTTTTATGGCCTTTATTTTGAAGAGTATTTTGTCGGATATAAGTATTGCTACCCCAACCTATTTTCATTTTTATTTGCATGGAAATTTTTTATCCATCCCTTCCCTTCCATTCTGTGCGAGTGTTTTGTTCTGAGGTGGTTCTCTTATAGACAACATATATATGAGCCATATTTCCTTATCTATTCAGCTACCCTATTTCTTTTAATTGAAGCATTTAATATACTACATTTAATATTTTATTGGTATGTGCTTATTTATTGCCATTTTTATTTTTTATGCTCTATGTCCCTCTCTCTATTTCTTATTCTTTTTACAGCAGTCCCTTTAATGCTGGTTTGGTGGTAATAAACCTTTTTACAGCAGTCCCTTGCAATGCTGGTTTGGTGGTAATAAACCTTTAACCTTATTCTTTGTCAGGGAAGCTCTTTATTTCACCTTTAATTTTGAATGATAGCCTTGCTGAATAGAGTAGTCTTGGTTTCAGGTCCTTTCTTTTCATTACCTAAAATTCTTCATTCCCTTCTGATGTATAGTGCAGCTGTTGAGAAATCAGCTGATGGCCTATGGAAACTTCCTTATAGGTAACTGGCTGTCTCTTTCTTACTGCCCTTAAGATTCTCTCTTTGTCTTTAACCTTTGCCATTTTAATTATAATGTGTTTTGAACTGGGTCTCTTTGGGTTCATCTTGATTGGAACCCTCTGTGCTTCCTGAAGTCCGTGACTTTTTCTTTCACCAGGGTAGGGAAGTTTTCTGTCATTATTCCTTCAAACAGGTTCTCTATTCCTTTTTTCCCTCTAGTATCCCTATGATGTGGATGTTATTATGTTTCACGTTGTCTTGAAGTTCCCTTAAACTATACTCATGCTTTTTAAGTATGTTTTATTTTTGCTGCCTCACTGAGTGATTTTTTTTCTACCTTGTATTCTAATTCACTGATTTGATCCTCTCCATCCTCTACCCTACTGTTTATTCCTTTCAGTGTATTCTTTATTTCAGATATGTCATTCTTCAGTTTCACCTGGTTGTTTTTCATGGTTTTATGTCCATTTTCATGCTGTTGATCATTCTAAGAACCATTACTTTATACTCTGATTCTGATAAAGTACTTGCCTCTATTTTATTTAGCTCTCTTAACAGAGATTTATCCTGTTCTTTCATTTGGGGGTCTACTTCTCTGTTTCCCCCTTTTGGTGTTTCTTTGTGTTTGTCTCTATGTATTGGAGAGGACTGCTATAACTTCTCATCTTAGTGGAGTAGCCTTCTGTAGTGGGTGTCTTGTGGGACCTAGTGGTGTTGTCTCCTTGATCTTCAGAGCTGTGTGCTCAAGGAATGTTCCTGTGTGGGTTATGTGGGTCCTCCTGTTTTAATTGGGTCTTTATTGCTGTTGTCCCATTCATGGGTGGGCTTGGTTCTTGAACTGTCTGACTGTGAAGTTCAACCTGATCTCATTGTGCCAACAGTGATACTGGTTCTGACAGAACAAAACTAGATAAAACAAGACCAAACTGAAAAAAAAAAAAAAAAAACATGAAAAAAGAACAACATAAAGGATCATGAGGGTGGGTGGGGAGGGCGGAGAATACTAAAAGAAAAGAGACCAAAATAATTAGATAAAAAACAAACAAACAAAGAGAATATGACCAAGCTGTGCACCAAGCCAGCTTTTAGTAGCACTGGGCCTAGGGCCAGTTCAGCAAAAGTCCCAAGGCACCCCAAGATCTGCCTCCACCTGCCAGCTACCGGTTAGGTTCAGGCACTGAAAGAGCCTCTGCTGGTAGGCATTTGCATGAGGTAGGTACTCAGTAAGTCACCAGGCAGGGGTGAGAGGTGCTCACCAGTTTGACAGATTCAAACTCAGTGTCAGTGCTGGATCTGAGGCCGCTCAGAAAAAGTCCCAGGGTCCACCAATGCCAGCTGCCACCTGCTGGGTGCCAGCAGACCTTTGTGGTGGTTGGAGTCTCAGGGAGTAATCAGGGTTAGGCCAGCAAAATGTATCAGGTCCAATCAGATCAAGGATCAAGATTTGGTCATATGAAGGGAGAGCTCTGCACTGTTTGGGCGTGTGAGGGATAAATGTCTTTTGTTGTAGAGCCACACAACTCAGTCTGACCAGGCAGGCTTGGCTGCCAGGTGTTGAGAGAGTGGGGCTAGTGGTTCACAATGGGGAGAGTGGTGCCAATCAGTCTTACCAAAAGGGGAGGGGGATAAACTCTGCCCCAAATCCACACAACTTGGTTCCTGTTATTCAGCTCCTGTGGAGTCTGCCTGGACCTCTACAGTGTGGGACCTGGCCACTGACTCCTCGCAGGGCATGATCTCTGTAGGGCATGTAACAGGGAGTGGGGTGGAGACTACTGCATTCCCTGAGCCTCTTGTAGTGTGAAGGGAATTGTTCGACTCAAGAAGGATGACGTCTGTAGGTGGTATAGGATAGAAACTCAGCACGGGGCCCTGCAGGCTCTGGTTCTCTGGGCTGGGGAGCCTAGTATGGGGTGGAGGCCCCACACTCCTTAGGGAGAACCTTTGCAGCTGAGATATCCACCCAGATTCTTGCCAACCTCCTTGCCAGTCTGTATGTGGCTTCTTATGTAAGTCCTTGGATAGAAGACTTCTGTTCAGCTCGTTTTCAGTTGGTTATTCAGGTTGATTGCTCTATTTTTTGTTGTAATTCCAGTTTGGTGAGTAGGGGAGTGGAGGTGAGTATAACTTATACCTACTCTGCCATTTGGATCTTCTTGGATATTATTAATAGCATTATTATAACTACTTAACCCCTTTATGTCTTGAATTCCTCATCTATAAATGAGGATAATAATAGTGCTAACTTATAGCTTGTTATAAGGATTAAATAGCTAATGCATGGAAAGCAATAAGAACAAATTTTGGCACCTAGTAAGTGTTAAATAAGTGTTAAGTACTGTTAATACTAATATGTGCCCATATTCAAAACACAATTTGAAATATCCTGGCTTAATTCAGGCATGTGAAAATGTGTATTTCAAATTAACAGCATAGGTTTATTTGCTTGTGAATTTATTGGTTTAGAATGAGCTCATTCCAGAGGTGGCAAGTAGTGATGGAAAATGCATAGCATGGACAGCATGGACAGCATGGATCCTGGAGCTAGGTTGATAGTCCAACCTTGACACTTGTTAGCTAAGTGAACTTGGGCACTTTATTTAATTTCTCTGTGGCTCATTTTTCTCATTTATAAAATGGGGGTCATAATATTATCTAGGGTTGTTGTAAAGAATAGTGAATTAATATATTGAGAATATTTAGAACAATGAGCTGTATATGAGGGTTTGCTACCCTTATTAATAGGTCCACTATTATTTTTCAGGGCTTATCTTCAAGTAAATAGAATTCACATTTTGAGACCAAAAAAATAAAAATAAAAAAGCAGCATGCTCAATTCCATAGGATAACCAATTTTGACTCTTGAAAAGTTGTGTCCTTTTTGTTAGTTTATTTAAAAACTAGGCTAGTCTCTCTTAGAGTAACTCTTAAGAGTTTCCTTCTTTAAGGGATTTTTTTCTATAAACATGCCTAGATCAAGTTGGGATATTCAGTGAAATATTCTATATCATGAGATAGAGTAACATGCCACCTACCAAAGTAGGAAGAATTTGAGGCTCATCCACAGAGTTGATAAACACCACAAAACAACAGTAACTTCATTACAGAGAAATCAGTTGCAAGTACACAGTTTCCTCACCCATTTCAGATGTGAATTTACTGAAAAATCAATGCCTACGACTTGAGAATTTCAGTGCCTGCAGCTGCTCTGGAGATTGAAGTGAGCATTTGGGAGTCCATTGCAGATCCTTCTTGACAAATTTGTCTCCTTTTTGTTTGTGTGAGAGCCCCATCCTCAAATTTCTTTTTCTCATTCTAACTGCCCTGTTTATTAGTACACTAGGGGCCTGGTGCACAAAAATTTGTGCACTCGGGAGGTCCCTCAGCCCGGCCTGTGCCCTCTCACAGTCTGGGACCCCTCTGGGGATGTCCACGTGCTGATGTGCCTGACCAGCCTGGGTGAGGGGCTGATGGCTGTTTGCAGGCTGGCCAAGCCCCCCAGTGGGATCCCTCACCCCATTGGGGTGTGGCCAGCCTGGGTGAGGAGCTGAGGGGCATTTTCAGGCTCCCCACAGTCCCTTCAGGTTTTGGGCCCCTACTGGGATACCTGGCCAGCCTGGATGAGGAGCTGAGGGGTGTTTTCAGGCTGCCCACAGTCCCTTCAGGTTTTGGGTCCCTACTGGGGTACCTGGTCAGCCTGGGTGAGGGGCCGATGGCTGTTTTCAGGCTGTCCAAGCCCCCCAGTAACATTCCTCACCCCATTGGGTTGTGGCCAGCATGGGTGACGGGCTGAGGGGTGCTTTCAGGCTTTCAGGCTGCCCACAGCTCCCATTGACCCAATGTCCCAGCAAGCCTGGCTGGAAGAAGGTTTCTGGGGTTCGTTTATCTTCTATAATTGGTGCACTGTTCCTTTAAGCTGAGGCCTTGTAAGGAAGCCTCCTCTTTGCTTCACCTCGTGGCTTCTGTAATGAAACACTGTTGCCCTTAGTAGTCAGGCCAGGCCTGCTGTCTATCATTGAGACATTGTTGCAAATATGTTTTGCCTGGAACCAGGATAAGCTGAGCCAACCCGCAAACAGTTTCAGTTTCACTCCTGCTGCAATGGAAGCTGCCGTTTACTCAGCTCCATGAGTGGCGACCTCCGTGTTGGCTGGGTTAATCTGCATACAGTCGCTCTGATTGGCTGGTGGGCGTGGCTTAGGCTTCCCGAAGGGATGGTTAATTTCAATATTACACTTTTATTAGTTTAGATTTCACATCATGACCATGACTCTTAAACTGTTAGCTTCAACCTTTCTTCTGAGTAGCAATTTTACATTTTTAACTGTTGACTGGTCATTTTTCTCATCAATGTCCACAGCACCTTAAATTTCCAAAATTAGTTCATTATTTTTATCCTCAGTAATTCCCCGCATCATCTAATGGCATCCCCTTACTCCTGGACTGTTCAGATTGACTCAACACAATTCATACTCACTCATGGGCTCCAAGAAACTCTAAAAATGGCTCCCACGTGGTGAGCTAGTGCTCAGGAACTCTCCAAGCTCCAGAATCTCTATCTCCACATTGCAGACCTTTCCTTTCGCATGTATTTCTAGAAATACCTACTCTCTAGGATTGAATGAGAAATTTTGAATCTTAAGACCACTGGCACTATGAAAAAAAATCAGTGGGTTTCATGATTCTGAAATCCCCTCTTGAAATTATATGCAAAATTCCATGAATATAGGTAAATTTATTTTCCTTAATCCTTGGGTTTCACCAAGGCATCAGAGCAGATTGTTATCTAATAAATGTTGATAATCCCAGGGCATTTCCTTCTGGATATCCTCTGTTCCCCAGTTTCCTTTCTTCCCTTTCCATATGTCCCATTCCCACACATAAGCCTGGTTTTCATGCAGAGCCATGGAAAGATAGGAAGATATGCTCTAAGGCCCTTGCTATAAAAACAAACAAACAAACAAACAAAAACTTGACTGCTTGTCCTCACACACCTTGTCCAGAAAGGCAGGCCTGACCGTTCCCACAGCCCAGTCTTGGGAACTGTAGATCAGACAACAGCCTGGGCAGCCACTCTGGACTCTTCCAGGGTTGGAATCATTTGCACCTGCTGAAGGAGAGGAATCTGTTTTCAGTACCTCTCACCCTGTGGAGCCACATTCGTATCCAGCTCGCTGGCTTGGTTTTCTTGCTCATCTCTGTGGAAAGTGTGTGAGCTCCTTTTCTCTAGTCCAGAACCATTTCTCTTTACTGTGCTCTGGAGAACTTCGTAAGATCTTCATGGTTTTATATAAGCAAACAATTTTGGAAAGTTGAGCAAAATTAAACAGCTTTCTCGTGTGGACAGATGCTAGCATGTAGCACCAATCCCCCCGCGGGAGCTGCAGTGCGTTTCTCGGGTTCTCACACTTGTGGTTAGCAAGTGTGCTCTGTTGTCGTTGCTCATTTCTTGGGCCTAGCACTCCACAGTGCAATCCTGGGGGAAGGCTAGTTCACAGAGCATGTCTCAGACTTACGTAATGATGTATAAAATATTGATCGAGGTTACTTTTACCATAAAGTTACATAAATATATACAATCATAAAACTAGATACAAACTCCAACCCTTGTGCCTCTATTTCTTTTTTTTTTTAATGTATTTTATTGATTTTTTTTACAGAGAGGAAGGGAGAGGGATCAAGAGTTAGAAACATCAATGAGAGCGAAACATCGATCAGCTGCTTCCTGCACACTCTCCACTGGGGACGTGCCCGAAACCAAGGTACATGCTCTTGACTAGAATCGAACCCGGGACCCTTCAGTCTGCAGGCCGATGCTCTATCCACTGAGCCAAACCAGTCAGAGCTATTTCTTATATAAACAAGTATAAAACCAAACCAATGTACCAATTAAATATAATCCAAACCATAAAATGCAAATTGACCACTGTCACTTAATGCGACATGTAATACTGTTTTCTTTAAGCAGAATCACCAATGCAGGGTTTCTTGATAGAAACAATATCTTATTATGAATTTGGTGCTTTTGACTTTGTGCACCATCGGCTTGCTTTTAAATTATATCCTTGCCAACAATTCTTTTTAAAGGAGCTCACTTAACCACCGATTTCTTTTTAGACAGGTCAGTCCATTTAAGGGTGCATCTTTCCCAAATAAAATACTGCGCGTTGTTTAAAACTCTTAAGCAAAACATTACTTGTTGCATATTGATGTATTTTCTGTTGAACTACAAAATAGTCTGAAAAAAAATACAAGTAAAACACTAAAAATATCAATACCATACAAACGTCATACCCTCTGGTGTCACAGATTCTCTCGCACGTGGTGTTTTTACATCCTCTGTCATGTGCTGGTGACGACGGGGCTCCCACACTTGTACCTCCTTGCACTAGTGCAAGACCTTCATCTGTGCATGACTCTGGGGTAGCACTTGGCCTTCGCTTGGCAGGAACAGGATCGTAAACGGACACCAGCCTGGGCACAGAACCTAGGGGGCATTGTCCGTTTTGAAGATAGTCATCTATCATTCAGAAAATATAAATACTATCTTTAAAAGGTTATTGTAAACACGGAGCAGATGGTGGGATGCAGAGATGAGAGGCTGCTGAGATGCCCACGCCGCTCAGCGCGGATGACGTGTCCAGCCCCGGGTTTTCCCTCCTGTGCTTTGCTCCCCTCCCCGCAGCCAAAGGGGAGAGGAGCTGTCAGCTACTATTTCACACCCGTGCACGCCCATGTCCTACCCCCATCGGCAGTTTTGAGCCTTTGAATCTATCCTTGTGGAGGGAAGACTTTCCCTCTCATTGAAAGAATTCAAATGGAAATTCTCTGCACTGAAGGAGGCCACTGGATCGGATTTGGAGATGGAGATGTAGAAGATTGATTTCCTGCTCAGAGTTTCGGCTATTTTTAGGGATGAAATCTAATCTGAAATTCAACCTGCGTCCACAGGCTTCGCTGTGTGGCCTGGAGGAAGCTGTCCCTGCACTAACCGGCCTCACGACACCCTCACGTCCCCTCTTCAGGGTCCTCCTCTGTCCTTTCCCTGCACCCGAGCCGAGCAGGCCTGGGCTCTCTTCCTGATTGCCTCTCCTCTCTCAAAGCCTATCAGTCCTCTTACCTCCCGCCACCTATACAGGAGGGAGGGAGGGATGTTCTAGAACTCCTCTGCTGTGGGGCTGGGAGGGAGGGATGATCTAGAACCCCTCTGCTGTGGGGCTGGGGGGTGTTCTAGAACCCTCTGCTGTGGGGCTGGGGGTGTTCTAGAACCCCTCTGCTGTGGGGCGGGGGTGTTCTAGAACCCTCTGCTGTGGGGCTGGGGGTGTTCTAGAACCCCTCTGCTGTGGGGCGGGGGTGTTCTAGAACCCTCTGCTGTGGGGCTGGGGGTGTTCTAGAACCCCTCTGCTGT
>PVJC01034885.1:5542-18663 GCA_004026665.1 Murina feae
TTAATTTAAATGGGAGGCCAGTGTCACATGGAGACAAATCAATTCTTGGAATCAGAACAACCTCTCCCTCTGCAGATCTGGTTAATATTTCAGCTTCGATAATGTTAGGTTGTAATCTTTTGACAATAAATCTGGTACTGTTAAAATTTCTCAATAGCATGATGATTGCACCCACTTTCAATTTTAATATATGACACAACATTCCTGAAGGAGTAATACTATTAAGAAATTCGATGGGAAATTTTCCTTTTCAGCATCATCTGTTGAGTCAACTAAATCATCACTCAAATATGTGTGAAAATCTCCATCAAGTATATCCAAAATTTCTTCATTTAATTTTTGAACATGCTCATTTTTTGGACAAAGAATTTCAAGTTTAGATATATTTTTAATATTATCTATAAATATACTATTTCCAAAAGTGGCTTCAATAATAGATCCATTACAAATCATTTCACAGGGAATTTCAATAATATCCATTCTTAAATGAAAACTGCTATCAAGTTTGCCATCTCCAGGTTTTACTAACCATTGACTGTAAGCAGAATCCTCTGATCTCATATTTGTTTTAAGAGACAACTTTCTGAAACATCCCCAAACATCACAGTACTTTAAACCTGTTTGTACTATGGCTGATCGCATAGTATGCAGTACATTACTGAGACATTGTTGAAAATCCCCTCTGAGAAGGAGAACTTTCCCATCAAATGCAACATTCAAATTCATAATTTCTCTTACTAATCTGTCTATGGCGTTTATAGCATGACTGGATGCCATGGTGCATTCATTAATAAGAAGTTGGGTCTTTTTAATGGTTTTAGCAACTTCACTCTTTATATTGAGTCTAGGAATCGAAGTTTCATTTAATGGAATTGGTAATTTATATTGGGAATGAAAGGTTCTTCCACCAAGAAGTAAATTTGCAGCAATTCCTGTAGATGCTGTGGGTAAAACAGTGTCGCCACAACCTTTAATATACTGTATTAAAACTTTATAAAGATATCTTTTTCCACTACCACCTGGACCATCCAAGAAAAAGCATTTGGGGTGTACAGTTTGATCTTCGATGGCTGAAGTTATAGTCTGAAAGGCTGCCAACTGTTCATCATGCAGAGAATTTATCAAAATCTCTGCTTGTTGTCGCTCATATGATTCATCACATGTATTTGCATTCATTAATAGAGGACAGCTTGGAAGTTTGAAATGTGAACATTTCATTCCATGTAATGTGAATACCTCCTGAATTTCGTTAAGGGCATGTGTTTCACAGTTTGCCTCCCCGAGTGGTGTCTGGTGCTGCCTGCCCCACCTCCCCTGTCATGGATCTGGGGCCCGGACCCCGAGGGTGGCATCTGGCGCTGCCTGCCCACCTCCCTGGGTCCCTGATCAGGGCCTGGACCCTGGAGGCAGCATCTGGCACTGCCTGATCTGGGGCCTGGACCCCGTGGGTGTCTGGCATTGCCTGCTCTGCCTCCCTGGGTCCCAGATCAGAAGCCTGGACCCTGCGGTGGCACCTGGTGCTGCTTGCTCTGCCTCCTTGGGTCCCCGACTGGAGGCCCCCACCGGCAGTGGGCTCTGTGGGAGGTGTCTGGCCTGCCCGCCCTATGTCCCCTGTTGCCGATCTGGGGCCTGGACCCAATGGGTGGCGTCTGGCACTGCCTGCTCTGCCTCCCTGGGACACAGATCAGAGGCCCGGACCCTGCAGTGGTGCATGATGCTGCCTACCCAGCCTCCTCCATTCCCCATCTGGGGGCCGACCCCAGGAGGGACTGGTGCTTCCTGCCCTGCCTCCCCAGACCCTGATGGGAGGCCCGGACCCTCAGTGGCATCTGGGGCCACTTGCCCCGCCCCTGCCGCTCCCCTTGACTTTTGGATGCCCTCCCTGTCTGCGTCCCTGCTGCCAATGCCTTCTGATGCCCCCCCCCCCCCCCCCGCCACTGCTGCCACTGCTAACCCAATGCCTGCCCCTCCCCTGCCCCTGGTGTCCCCCAGACACTCCTGCTGCTGCTTGCTCCTGGCTGCAGGCCTCCATCTTGGCTGTGTTAATTTGCATACAGCCACTCTGATTGGCTGACGGGTGTGGGTTGGCTGGTGGGCTTGGCTTAGGTGTCCTGTAGAAATGATTAATTTCCATATTATGCTTTTATTAGATTAGATTCCTTTGACTTTTTAGAGTCACCCAACATGCTTCTAGTTTTACTACTTAATGCTTGATATTTTGAAGATCTTTTTTTATTATTTATAAGTCCTCCATTCTAATTGGGAAACTTGTCTTCTGCTTAGCTTTTAGCATTGTCTTCCTATCCCAGGTGAACCACTGGCCACTTTGGAAACTCTTACCCCTATGGTCTACTTTATGTTTTTCAGGTGACCCAGTACATATATTCACTGAGTAAAATATATGTGTCCACTCTTTTCTTCTTGAATCAACTGAAAGCATGCCTAAATAGCACAACTGAAATTATTTGTCAATTGACTTGTTCGAACAACAACAACAAAAAACGCAGGTAGGCTATTAGAGGCATGAACAACAGACAGGTCAGACACTCCCTCTGATGTTTCCATTTAGTAGACCCAGTCCACACCTGCCAATCAGTTATAAATGAAAAGAAATGGGAGAAAGAAGGACACATTATTAAAGTGGAACTGCTAGCTCTGGTAATCACCCAGATGAATGTAAAAAATAGTTACTCTAATTAATACTTGTAGACACAGACAACATGCATTTAATAATTGCAACACTCCAAAGTAATTCTTCCTGGTTAAAATATGTACTCCAAAGAATAGCTCATCATTTTAATATACTTCAGAGAACATTATTGAATTTTATGATGCATATTTATTTTATTCCAGAGAGCAAACTCCACTAAGGACAAGGATTTTTATTTGGTTGTATACCACTGTGTCCAAGGTTAGCACAACAGTAAGTGTACATACTGGATACTCAGTTTAAGTTTGTTGTTGAATCATTGATATTAATTTTATAATATTTAATAGTTATCTGTTTCACAGGAAGAATCTTTTTAGCTAGAAGAAAAATTAAATCTCGCGAAGTCAATAAACAAATAAAAGCCCTTTTTTCACAACTTGATTACATTATTTCTTACAAAAATTATTACAAGTTCAAGGAACTTTAAATACATCCCAATTATGATGCATGAGCCTGTGACACTTATGTAAGATTCTTTTGTTTCTACAAAGTAATACATGCCTGAAATCTATCAGTAAGAATTAAAGGTTCCATAATGAAGAAGAGTGTCAACTTTTGTGAAAACTGAACTTTGAGGAGTGTTTTGACTCCCCTTTTACACTAGGCTCTGGTAGCTTCTTCATCCAACTCTGTGGGGACTGACGACCACGACAGCATTTTCACATCCTCACTCTAGTTTAAATGTTTCTCCGAATCCTTTAAGCTCTGGCATTTCGAGTGAAAACTCTGACTCACACAAATCCTATAAATAAGTCATGCCTATAATGGGCCAATATGATTTGTTGAAAAGTAAAAACATGAATGTTTTGTTTGATTGACACCTAACTTACCCACTCCGAGGTACAAAAATACGCTTTGCTATTCTCAGAAATTTTCTATTAATGATCCAAAAAGTACTCAAAAGTATGGCCTTTTTTTTTTTTTTTTTTTTTTGCTGAGGTGGGGATAGAAAAATTTTAACAGTTGACAATGAACAAAGAAAATGGATTTTAAGGTACGTCACTAAGATGGAGACCCTGGACAGGCACAGCAGAGTTTCTGCCCTGGACACTGGTGTGGGACAAAACAGAGGAATGGCCACATCGGGAAGTCAGGAATCAGGCAGTTAAAGCTCTAATGGCAGGGAATTCTGTCACTCTTTCAGGAACTTTGCCACAAGCCAAGTCCACCTGTCCTATACTTGACCTGATTTTTTTTTTCATATATTTACATATTTAATTCCAACAAATAATCCCACATGTAGTGCTTTGTAAAGATTCAAAATTAGGTGGTTTTATTTTGATTTGTGGGGGAGGTGAAAAAAGTACTGGTTGGGAACAAGAAATGGGACAGAAAAGGACCCGTAGTGTGCCCACAACCACCACTGCGGGGGAAGGGAGCTCGATGCTTGAGGAAACTGAGAAACAAGGTAAACCTCACTCCTCTGTTATCCCACAGGGGAAGCCAGATGGCAGGTTCTATATTCCACCTCCCATTAGGAGTCAGTCAAGGCTGCTCAGAGGGTATTGATTTCCCACCTCTCTGGCCTAACTCCTGGACAGGCATAGAGGCATTCTCTGACTTCAGAGAGAAGCTTCTGGAAATGATGCAAATACTGGTAGTAGAAAAATGGTAAAAGTCTGAGGGAGTTGGTGATGCACTAGGGTGTACCAGTCTATGTTATTTAGGAATTCTTCAAAATAAAAGTTAAAAAACAATATGGTATTTTAATAAAGGCACAGTATTTTTTTTATCTAATTAAAGCTTAAGTATATTAAGCCAATGCCTTGTTTTGTTTCTGAATGACCTCAAATATCTGTGAAAGTATTAAAGTTCAGTTTTAGCTCATAGATACAAATATTTAACATCAGAATGAATGAATTAGCAATTAAAGGAACAACCATTCTTAAATCTTTTATATATACTGCAAATTTACCTTCCAAAATATCTTTTCCAAACAGTCCTTAAACATCCAATGGTATCAAATGAGAATATAGTCTTCCCAATGTCCACAGTGAGTTGTTTATTTTATCCTTGAAAAATTGAGGGGAAAAAAATTATCTGATCATTGTTTTAATTTGATTTTATTTAATTACTAGTATTTCTTATTGCTGGTATAACAAATTACCACGCATTTTGTAGCTTAAAACAATACAAATTTATTATCTATAATCCTGAAAGTAAAAGTATAAAATGGGCTTGGCCAGTGTTGCTCAGTGGTTGAGCATCGACCAGGAGGCCACAGTTCCAATCCAGGTCAGAGCACATGTCTGGATTGTGGGCTCAATCTCCAGGAGGGGGCGTGCAGGAGGCAGCCAATCAATGACTCTCATCACTGATGTTTCTCTCTCTCTCTTCCTCTCCCTTCCTCTCTGAAATCAATTTTTTAAAAAGTTTAAAATGGGTCTCAATATGCTTTAATCAAAATGTCAAAGAGCTGCATCTTCTAGAGGTGTCAGGTAGAGAAAGGTCCCTTTGTTTGTTTTTTCCTGACTTCTAGAGCAGCATTTTCGACTGTTTTAATCTCACAGCACACATAAACTAATTAAAATTCTATGGCACATCAAAACATATTTTGTTTTTTGCTGATCTGAAAAAAAAATAGGTAAATTTTTATTCATTCATATTGAATAGATATTGTGTTGACTGTTGTCATTTTTAAATTTGACAATTTAAGGGAGGAGCTTAGTGCCCCTGACTACATGGTTTTAAAAATTCTTGTGGCTCACTGTTGAAAATTGCTGCTCTAGAGTTACTCACTTTGCAGGCTTCATTTACGCTTCCACTTTCAAAGCCCTTTCAATTTCTCACACTGCATATCACTTTGACTCCTCTGCTTTCCTCTTCATCTTCTAAGGACTCCTGTGATTATTTTAGGCCTACCCATAAATCCAGGATAATCTCTTTATTTTAGCTATTTTATTGGCTAGTGAGCAACCTTGATTTCCCCTGGCCATTGTAGGAGAGGCAAAACTTTACCTGTACCCTCTGAGTGTCTTTGGTTGGGGCTGATAATTAAACTGACATCAACAGGTTAAGAAGGGGAAAGCACATGAATTCATTTACCAGTAAGTTTTATATGACATGGAAGCTTTCACAAGGAAATAAAGATTCAAAGAAGTGTCAAAACTTAAGTGCTTATGTATGAGGTTGAACAAAGAGAGGTAATGGTGTAACAGCAAATGTGAGCAGTCTAAAGGATGACAAGCTTTATTTTAACAAAGTGCGTCTGTATAGATATTCCTTGGTCTCCACTCCCAGTCTCAAGAGGAAAATGTTTCTTTCCTTCTGGTATAAGGGCGCCTTTCTCACAATAGTTTTATCTCCTTGTTTCAGAAAGAAAAGGGAGGAGTCAGAGCATCCTTCTTGAACCTGCTACATTCAAAGTGCCTTTAGCTCAAAGTAATCTTTATGCAAAAGGGACATATTTTTGAGTGGCATATTTTATCACCCTTCACCCTATAGCATATAGTACTGGTGTCAGAGGTTATAATATAACATTTTGGGGGAAGGCCATCATTCTCCTTACCAAAACTAGTAAAGCTGAATATTTAGGATATTTTACTCTCAATTTGTACTTATTTTTCTGTGAATGCTTTTTTCATGACTTTTGCTATTTTATTAGGGAGTTCATATTTTTTCACTTATTTTCTAAATTTACCTTTATTTCTTTATATTTTGTATATGGTAGCACTGTTTGCAAGTTCATTAAAGATATATACTATATCTTTTATTTTGTTTTCAATTCTTTTGTTATTTGATAAACAGTGGTTACCTAAAAATATACTGAAAAATTAAAAATATATATGATCAGGTTCACAGATTCTCTTAGCTAAAATATAACAAGCTTCATAGATACTTTCAGAAACAATACTAAATCACACAGAAACTATGTGGTGTGATATCTTTGTATCATGATTATGTGAATAAGACATGGTGAGAGTATATTTGAGTAACATTATTTAAGTGTTAAGCTGAGAAATTGAAGGAAAAATGAATTATACATTTTCAAAAATAGTCATTTTTTGAAGTGAAGATTATAATTCTTAGTTGATTTTGTTTTAATTTGAAATTGATTTAGTTCCATAAGAATTTACTTTAGGAATTATAAAAACTAATTTAATATGTCTACATTTTCAGTTTAGAATTTTATTTTTGGAACTACTCTGCTGTATATAGAGCAATAATATAAAAAATACATCTTGAGCCTTGGCTGGTGTGGCTCAATTGGATGAGCATTGTCCCATGCACAGGAAGTTTCCCCAGGAAGTTCCCTTGATTCCTGGTCAGGGCACATGCCTGGTTGGTGACTCAGTCCCTGGCGGGGCGCATGCAGGTGGCAACCTATCAATGTTTCTCTCCCATAGATCTTTCTCTCTCTTCCTATCTCTTGTTCTCTTTCTCTCTCTCTCAAAAATCAATAAAAAATTCATCAAAAATACATCTTTATTGAAATCACATTATTTTGCAAGATTACATGTTAAATCTAACTTTACCCCAGTTATTTCCATTATGACTCATAAATTCCATTTATTAAATTATTTAGATTCTCTTCAATTAAATTAGTCAAAAATATTAAGCTACACTACAGCTATCCTTTACTTTTACAGTTCTTGAGTTAATTTAATTTTATTAACCTCAGTATATTTGTTTTCTGTGTGATTAAAGAAATGGTCATGATTATCCTCTGATTTGAAAATAAATGGAATTACAAAATTATTAAATTTAATTGATTAATGTGTACATTCAAAATATGATCTATGTGATTATTTATTATTTCTGGAATATGGAAATGACAAATATTTCAGAAAATTTCTCTGAATGAGAAGTTAAATGTGATTTTAACCAGATTTGTGTGTATGCCTACACACATGAGCAAATAGAAAAATCTATGTACAGGTATATTGTATTTTCATGATAAACTTAAAAGCATGATTGAATGAATCCATTTAATAAACATTTATTTATTACAGCAATCACTATAGAAAAACTCACATTCTAGTGAGGAAAGCAACATAAATATTTGGAACGCACTTGGAAAAAATAGTGTTATGTATGAAGTTCTATGAGGACTGATCAAGGAAGGCTCTTGTGCCCTGGCCTCTGTGTGGTTCCATTGGTTGGGCTTGATCCCGTGCACCAAAAGGTTGCTGGTTGGATTTCTGGTCTGTGCATATGGTCTGATTGTGGGCTTGATCCCAGGTAGGGGGTATGCAGGAGGCAGCCACAGACACCAGGGGGGTGAGGGCATGAACAGGAGCGGGGGATTAGAAGGGTAATGAGGGAATAAAGACACATATATAATAACTTAATAAAAAATGACTTAAAAGTCATCATTTTAGGAACAAGGTAAGACAAGACATTAATAAGAGGATATCTGAGGAGAGCAAAGGAGGAGGCAAGGATTAGAGAAATATGCGAGATTTAGAAAATGAATATATGATAACACTGATAATTAGAATGATATAGAAGGAATGACAGATCTATTTAAATCATTGTCATTGTCAGCTTTATCATTATCATTATCATTGCTATTAATAATTTTTGATTGAGTGGGCAAAATGGAATAAATTATTCTTTTGATTAACTGATTTGAATAGCAAGCTATTCATTTAGGTGGAGGTGGCTAAGTAGGAAATTAAAAATACTGTCTACCTTAAATTAGGCATCTAATAATATATTTGGCCATTTTTTAATATAATAATAATCCTACATAATAAAAGGATAATATGCAAATGGACACTAACAGCAGAACCACTGGGAATAACTGATCACTATGACACACACTGACCACCAGGGGGCAGACCCTGAATGAAGGAGCTGCCCCCTGGTGGTCAGTTCACTCCTACAGGAGGAGCTCTGCTCAGCCACAAGCCAGGCTGATGGCTGCCAGCACAGTGGTGGTGGTGGTGGTGGGAGCCTCTCTTGTCTCCTCAGCATCATTAAGGATGTCCAATTGCAGCTTAGGCCTGCTCCCAGCTGGCAAGTATACATCCCCTGAGGGCTCCTGGGCTGCAAAGGGATGTCTGACTGTCAGTTTAGGCCTGATCCCTCGAGGGGGTCCCAGACTGTGAGAGGGCACAAGCGGGGCTGAGAGACTCCCCCACCCCCCGAGTGCACAAATTTTTGTGCACTAAGCCTCTAGTAGTTACATAACACTTTGGGAATAGACATAATTATTTAGAGAGTGTAGACCAAAAAATCACTGTTAGAAACAGAACTCAAGAAATTTTACATATTTCGAGGAGCAAGTAGGGGTGGAGATTAAGGACAACCTTGGTTAGCTCTATTAGAGTACTTGCTTTCAAATCACAGTGGGAGTAGGTGGTATATATGAACAATTGAAAGATGAAGAGAGCCAAGTACATAATCCTTTTTGAAATTTAACAATAAAATTTGAATAGTAATTAATAATAGTTTGTAGACTGGTGTATCGACAAAATTAAATGTTTTATTATTGTTATTGTTAAGTTTATTGAGTATATAAGTAACCTGAAAAGGAGGATTAGGGGAGGAAAATTATAGATAAACAATAGAGAGATATGATCAATAAATCAAATTCCAAAAGAGAGAACATTGAAGGAATCAAAATTTATTTTTCAGTTTCACAAATACAAACTTCAAGTTCACAATTTAAATGCTTCTTGTTTTTCAATGTTCATTTTCATATAAAAATCTGGATTTCTGTCCTTGATAAATTCTAATAATTAATCATGTCAAAGCATCTTGTTTTTCATTATGTGTGTTTATACTGTAGTAATACTATTAAAATCCTATTAATAAAGAGGGAATATGCAAACTGACTCTCCTACTATTGCAAAGATGGTGGTGCCCACAACCCAATAAAGAGGGAGTACACTAATTGACTGACCCACCCTCAAAGATGGTGGCACCCACAGCCAATAAGGAGGAAATATGCTAATTGACTGCCACACTGACAAGTATATTTATCATAGACTTGAAAAATTACTTATAAGTATTTACCAACATAAATAAAAAGATACATTCATATAAAGCATGTATGCAAATATTTATGGCAGATTCATTCTTATAAAATCCCTAAACTAAACTCAAGCCAGACATTCATAAGAAAATTGATAAACAAATATGATTATACTTATCAAAGTAATACTGTTCAGCAACAAAAAGCAAAAAACTACCAATGTACATAATACAGATGGAATCAAACATATTATCCTATCTAATAAAGAAGAAATATGCTAATTGACCCTCACACCATTGCAAAGATGACGGCACCCATAGTCAATAAGTAGGGAATATGCTAATTGGTGGCCCTGCTCTCAGAGATGGCAGTACCCATAGCCAATAAGGAGGGACTATGCTAATTGACTGCCCTGACCTGAAGGACTGCAGTGCCCACAGCCAATAAGGAGGGAATATGCTAATTAACTGCCACTCCCTCAAAGATGGCGACACCCACAGCCACAAGATGGCCAGCAGGGGAGGGCAGTTGTGGATGATCAGGCCAACAGAGGAGGGCAGTTAGGGACAAAAAGGCCAGCAAGGGAGGGCAATCAGGGGTGACTTGGCTGGTAGGAGAGGGCAGTTGGAGGTGATGGGGCTGGCAGGAGAGGGCAGTTGAGGGTAATTGGGCTGGCAGGGGAGAGCAGTTGGTGGCAATCGGGCTGGCAGGGGAGCAGTTAGGCATCAATTAGGTTGGCAGGAGAGTGGTTAGGGGGTGATCAGGCTGGCAAGTAGAAGTGGTTAGGGGCAATCAGGCAGGCAGGCAGGCAAGTGGTTGGGATCCAGGATAGGGCTTAAACTGGCAGTCAGACATCCCCCAAGGGGTCCCAGATTGAAGAGGGTGCAGACTGGGCTGAGGTACAGCCCTCCTCCCACCCCCAATGCATGAATTTCATGCACTGGGCCTCTAGTATATTGAAAAAAAGAAATCAGGAACAAAAGAGTATATCCACTATGCAGGTTCCATTCCAAAAAATACAAATCTAGTCTATAATGTAAGGAAGATCAATGATTGCCTGGGGCAAGGTTAGGTATGGTCTAAGGAAACACTTTAGGAAATATTGCATAGTCTATCTAATAAAGAAGAAAAATGCTATTGACCCTTACACCATCACAAAGATGGTAGCACCTATAGCCACTAAGGAGGGAATATGCTAATTGACTGCCATGCCCTCAAAGATGGCAGTGCCCACAGTCACAAGATGGTGGTGTCCAGTCCCCTCAGTCCTGTGGAGTGGTAGGCATGCAACAAGGCTGGGCCTGCCCCCAGGTGGACCTGTCCTTGCCACATGCCTACCTTCTGAGTCCCCCATTCCCTTCAGCCCCCCAGCTGCTCAGGGCTGGCTCAAAGCACAGGTAAGCCTTGGATGTTGGATGCCCAGCCACTCAGGGCTGCTCAAGACACAGGGCAGGGTGAGGCTTGTGTTGCCAGCAGCGGCAGCAGCAGTGGTTTGATGGGGGTATTGCTTTCCCTTGATTGCTGGGTCACCTCCCACCCCTGAGGGCTCCTGGACTGTGAGAGGGGGAAGGCCAGGCTGAGGGACCCCCACTCCAATTCATGAATTTTCATGCACCAGGCCTCTAGTAGTTTATAAAACAGCATTACTTAGATATAATTCACACCGCATACAATTCACACATTTAAATTTTTAATCTAATTTTTTGATATTCCAGATATGAGCAATTATGTCATAATCAATTTTAGAGGGAAGAAAAGTGCAGTCTTAGTTTAGATACCATAGACTCTTGCAGTTCCTACTGAGTTTTAGTAGATGTTCTTGAATGAATGTTTCTTTATTTGCTGTATGCCTGCAGAACCAATTGCAAAGACTTTTTTTTTTATTAAACATATTGAAGTGATATTGATTATTATGAACATACATGTTTTAGGAGTGGATTTATATCTTACAAGATATGTATATTGCACTGTGTTCCCATTACCCAGAGTCAAATATTCTCCTGTCACCATATATTAGGCCCCTTTTATCCCCCATCCCCTTCCCTCTGGCAGTCACCACACTGCTATTTCTATCCACAAGTTTCAGTTTTATATTCCACATATGAATGAGATCATATGGTTCTTACCTTTTTTTCTTTCTGAATTATTTCACTTACTTTAATTTTCTCAAAGTCCATTCATGTTGTTGCAAATGGTAGTATTTCATCCTTTCTTATGGCTGAGTAGTATTCCTTTGTGTATATGTACCACATCTTCTTTATCCAGTTCTCTTTCAAAGAGACTTTGGTTGTTTCTATGTCTTGGCCACTGTGAATAGTGATGCAATGAACATAGGGTACATATATCTTTGCAAATACATGACTTTGGGTTTGCAGGGATATGCCCAGGAGAGGAATTGCTAGGTAGTATGGTAGTTCTATTCTTAATGTTTCAGAAACTTCCAGACTGCTTTTTGTAGTGGTTGTACCAGTCTACATCACCACCAGCAGTGAATGAAGGTTCATTTTTCTCCACAATCTCTCCAATACTTATTACTAGTCTTGTTGATAACAGCTAATATAACACGTGTGAGGTGGTATCTCATTATAGTCTTGATTTGCATTTCTCTAATTGCTAGTGAGGTTAAATATATTTTCATATATTCATTGGTTGTTTGTATGTCTTTTTGAAAGAGGTGTCTGCTCAAGTCCTTTGTTCATTTAAAAATATATATATATATATATATATATATATATATATATATATATATATATATATATTTCAGAGATGATGGTGAGGGAGAAAGAGATAGAAACATCAATGATGAAAGAGAATCATTGTCTCACCCCACACTGGGGATGTATTGAGCCCTGAGCATCATAGGTTGATGCTTAACAACTGAGCCATGCTGGCTGGGCAATTAGCCAGTTTTTTTTTGGTTTTTGTTTTTTAATTTTTTTTAAAATTATTATTACATAAAGCTTTACAAAGATTAGTACATATATCTCTTTTTCCCCCTGCCCTTCCCCCCGCCTCCCCTACCCCCCAGTATTTTGTGTCCATTGGTTATGCTTAAATGCATGCATAAAAGTCCCATGTCTGATCTGTTACCCCACCCCTGCCCCAACGTCTCTGTCCTTGTTGCTGTAATTTGACAGTCTGTTTGATGTTGCTCTGCCTCTGAATCTATTTTTGTTCACCAGTTTATAATGGTTATTATTATCCATAGATGAGTGAGGACATGTGGTATTTTTCTTTCATTGACTGGCTTATTTCACTTAGCATTATGTTCTCCAGCTCCATGCATACGACTGCAAATGCTAAGAACTCCTTCCTTTTTACAGCAGCATAGTATTCCATTGTGTAGATGTACCACAGTTTTCTAATCCATTCATCTGTTGATGGGCACTTAGGCTGTTTCCAAATTTTTGCTATGGTAAATTGTGCTGCTATGAACATAGGGATGCATATGTCCTTTCTGATTGGCGTTTCTGGTTTCTTAGGATATAT